>SKCR01008970.1:0-45092 GCA_019454045.1 Zanthoxylum bungeanum | reverse complement strand
GCAGCGGAATCGCGGAAAATCAAAATTTTTCGATTTCAAAAATTTTTCTCGAATCAATCAAAAAAACTTATTTATTTAATTATCCAATTATCAAATTCTGAAAAATTACACAAGAGATCAAATTTCATGGTAATTACCGAATTGGCCTAAAACTTTGTAAATTGATCATTTTAGTCCAAAAGTTGTCAAATATAATTTTGGATGATTCTAAATCATTTCTAAATTGTTTTTCAACACATCTAATGCATCAAAATCAGATTTCACACAAATCCCCAATTTTTAGTCTAATGCCGTGTAAACCCCCAAATTTTCAAGTAATTACATTTTGGTCCATTTTGTTCAAAACATGCCAAGATCAAATCCAATCAACCCAAAAATTTACATGCATCATATTCATACCATAATACATCACATATATGAAAATCCCCAAATTTGGAGTGGGTTATGAACCCTAATATTTCAATTTCATCAATTGAGCAATTTTACCAAATCTTTAAAATCCAACACTTTAATCCATTCAATACTTCACCAATCTAGCCTCACCACTTTGAAACAACTCTAGAACAATTCTAGGTCACCAAGGAGTGGCTTACCAACTCTATAATGGCAATTTGATTTTCTAAAAAATCAAAAGTAAAGCTTTGAAACCATTTCAAGCTTACTTACATGCACACATCTTTCATTCAAGTTCACAACAACTAAAACACAAACTATAAGTAGAGAGACAACATCAAAGCAACACAAGATGAAGCTAAGCATGTTAGAAACATTTTTCATGTTGGAAGATTTGAAAGAAAACTTACAAAACCTTAAGATTTCCAAGCTTTTCCTTCTTTTCTTCAAACTTTTCACTCAACCACTTTTGTGTTTCTTTTGTATCTAATGAACTTCTTAAACCCTAAAAGATGAAACAGAACAATATATACTCCACAAATTTAGCCTTGGCCGAAATTTAAGGTGTATATACAAATATCTAGATATTTTTCATTTCATTTAATTTTGCTTTATCAACTTGCTTTAATCATCATCAAACCATTTAATGATCTAAAGTAAGTCAACAAAAGCAACTCAAAAATATAACAATTATATTCATTTAGGTATATGGCCGAAAATTACACTTAAAATTAAAGGAAAATGATATTTCAATTTTAAACATTTTAAACAAATATCAAAGTAGTCAAATCCAATTTGACTACCATTTCCTTTACTTTAAAGTCAACAATAAACACTTATAATAATTTCCTAACTTTATCATTTGGTGAGATATTTATATTTTAATTATATTAATCATTTAACAATTAAATAATTAATTAATTAATTAAATAGAAATATCTCAAATATATGTATTATATTTACTTTAAATATCTCAAATACATATATTAATGATATATGTCAAATACCTTTATTTGACAATTTATTAATGTGTATTTAATAATATCATTTATTAAATACAAACACACATTAATTAGGAAATGACGGTTCGACCCGTTCGCATGTATATTTCGTTTAACGTTTAAACGATTTATAAATAATCATCATTATTCATAAAAGTTGCCCTAGTGCTCTACGAGTATATTCCATTAGTGAGACTCTCTAGATTCAGGTATATCCGTCACAAAATCCAATTTCATGTCCATAATTTACCCACTCGTAAATTATGACGACCACAGATAAACTAGTTGAATCATATAGGTCGAGGTCATTACATACGTATAATCCCTCCGTCACAGGTATCCGGATAATACCAGAGATATAGATGTAATCGTCAAATCTCTATAGGTATTATCCCGTCGACGTATCTATTAGCAATCTCTAAATAACATTCGGAACTTACTTCCGAAGTATAATGCGGCCACAGATTTAACAGACTGCTAATCATATATGGACTACCTATGCTCTGTACACATAACTGGCGGATCCTATCTTGAGACACACAGGATATCTTGAGGATCGGTCCACACCCAACGAGCAGGCGGAGGTCTGATCTAAATAGATCGGTGACGTGATTTCCATCTAAGTGTGGAGGATGTCTCATACATCCACAGTGGTATCTCAAGTCGAAGGACCACTATGCTACTCAACCCGAGAAGATTCTTATTGACGTTGGTGTACCATCCATTAAGAATCTTCGGTGATTCGTTCAGTGTTTATCTATTATAAACACCTACACGTCTATACGAGTCTCCCTAGACTCATGGTTCATTGGGATAAACCATCGGACCAAGTCTCGATATACGACATGTACTGGTCTCAACGGATTTGACTAACCGACCCGTGTTAGTGAATCTTGACCAGGAACTATATTTGATAATATACATTTAACAATGATACGGTCCGGATTGACGCTCTGAGCACCAACCCCAACAATTTCTCCCACTTGCTCTAGTGCCAATCCATAGTATCATATACACATCTCAATGTGTATCGTATACACTTAGCCCTCAAAAGCTCACCTTGCACTTAAGAGGTAGGCAACAAGAAGTAAGTCCGCTATAACATAATGAGTTTGTCAAAACAAACCCAATCGTTTCCCATAGCCAGTATCTTTCATATTTTATAGAATCTAAATTATGCATTAATATGAATCCGACACTACATCAGTATTGTGCTACAGCTACTAAGTTGTCCAAGTATTCAGGATCAAATCCAAAATATTATGAAGACAATCGCGATCACAACACCAATATAAAACTTATAATTTATAAGGTCACTATGCAACTTCATAATACTTCATAAGTTGCATCTAATTCCACTAAATAGTAGAATCATTCTTGACACTCCCACTGCATCTTTTGTGACTCTTTATGACGTAGACTGTCTAACGTCATAATTAGTCTCAAAACTAATATGACCATAATGGTTGCAGACTGTATTCTCCATGAATTAGAAACTCGTTCTTATTATCTCAAAGATCACAGAGAACGTGTTTCAAGATCCATCATATGGTCTATAGGATATCAAAATAACTCGTAACAATTACGATTAAATCGATATCTATAACCGCACGTAATAAAGTATTTATTATGTCATCATCAAATGATACATAAGATTGATTAGACATTCTAATCAATATCTCTTTCGAAAAAGGAATCATCCTTTACGAAAGATGAATAATTTATATAAGACACACAATAACTGTCAAATAGTTATACTAACTGTCATACAGATAGCCTAATTATGTCCTTTATTAGATCATATCTAATGTACGAATAATAGGAGTATCTCACAAGTCTCTTAGTTTTATATCTTATATAAAATTTTATATTAAATATAACAGAGACTACTCCCACTGCTTTCACGGAGTAAAGAAGACTTAGGTAAATCTTTTACCTTACAGACATCTCATTATTACTATAATAATGATAATGTTGTTAGGATATATAACACTAGAAAGTAATTTGTACGCTCTCACTAACCCTTCAATCACATATGTATTCTCTATACTTTGACAAGATCAGACAATCTGACGATATCAAAAACAGAGAACACAGATTTCAGGAAGACTTATCCGAGTCTACAATAGGCTCTATAAGCTAGCACACTAAACTGCGATCTCAGCAGAACATAAACTCTAGGGCCATTCCAGAACGAACTCTTCAAACAAAGAAATCACAACTGATCTCTTATCTGAATAAGTCATTCAAAAACGCCACTTTTCATTCTTTAGCTAAAATGTACAGTTTAATATCAACATTAATCAATATATCTTTAATTGTTCAATTAGCGTGACTAGAGATAAGTTTTCTCAGAATCACAATAGATTGCTGAGTATAACTTTTCTCACTGTCATACTATAAAGGTCAAACCTTTAATAAGCTCACATTGCTTTTGCTGCACAAATAATTAGCACAAATCATGAACTAATTCATAATCAAAGCTTAATCAAGTTCAAAACTTGATCGTAGTAAGCTATGAACAATCTTAGATCTATGGTTCAATGATGAACTTCCGGAATCGATATCAAATATCGCTTCCATTATAAGTTATAGGATAATTTTCTTCGGTAAGAAAACAACAGAACCATTAAGTATCAAATACTCGTAAATGATTCTGATATCGTATTAGACTTATATAGAAGATGTATAAGGGTTGTTTCATCTTATTAATTACGTAGTTCCAATTATAGTTTATCATTCTCACAATTGACTTCAATAAGTCAAGTCATTTTCTACAATGATTAACATCAGATGTTACACACCAAGTAATAAAACAATTTTATTACTTAGGATCATAGAAAAGATATTCTATAAAATAGAATACTATATTCTATAAAATAGAATAAACGATAAACTTTTACTTATACCTCCGAGGTGTAAGTAATTTCCATTATATAACTATTATATAAAAGAAATATTCAAATCTTAAAATTTTCAAGATTCGAATTTTCTACCTATACATATCATATATGCAACTATAGAAAATAATGGAACATTAATTAAATAGATGGATTAGTGTTACTGGAGCATAACCCCAAGAGTATTGAAACTAATTCGGTAACATTCAATATCAAACGAATCAAATTATATAAGATTCAACTGCTCCCACTACTCAATTCCAACAAGATGGAATCGTGGAAGAATAAAATTGAATAAGAATCATATTCACTGAATAACCTTAGAACTAATTGCTTTAAATTCATATATTTGATCGTATCAAAAATCTTTGAACAGTTCAAAGACATGTAATGAATTTTGAGGATAGATTTCTCTAAAAAACTTTAGATTGAATATATTTGAACAAGTCAAAAATATTCAATCTACGTTTCATCAGAACAGATTGACAGTTCTTGATCATTTCAAGACGTTCAATATGTGTTCTTTTAGAAACACATAACCAAGTTATGACAATTCATAAAATAAGTTACGAAGTAAAGAAAACTACCTTAAGCAATTACAATTTATTAAACTACATACATCCAATGTATCAGTTAAATAAATCTGGTGGTCCAATGACAATCATTGGTTAAATGAGATCTTAATCACCTTCCTGAATACAATATTCATTAAATGTATAAGGATGTGTTGTGTGATCTTGTATCAAACCATCCTTTACCATATGGAATAAGTATCTAATGCTTAAGTGATTAAACTCATAAAGTACCGTTATAAATTATTTACTTTTACCGAATAATTTTTCTTAATGTTTATCTCAACGTCAATGAGACTACTAGTTATATTTAAAATATATAATATTAGTTATAAAGAACAAGTAACTATCAAATAGTCGCAAGTTTCGACATCAAATATCAAAACAATCATTAACTAATATTTTAAATAACTAGACGGGAGATCTGGTATCCAATACCTATAGTTGTAGTATTGTGAAAATCGATATTTTCTATACACAACTATACGCATCTCATTTCTTTAGCTTTACTATTTGCATTCAACTATTCACAACAATTGCAAATAACTGATTAGCAAATTGTGTCAGACACATTGCCTCTAAAGGTAATTAAAGCTAAGAAATATCATTACTAGATAAACAAATACCTAATGGGGCTTTCTTAATGCCAGTCAAGAATCTCGAGACATGAACTAATTCAAGTCAATTCTTACTGCATAAGAAACTATTCTCTCTAAAGTATTATATCCTAAAAGGGATATCTATCTAGATTATCTATCATGACTTAAGAAACTAAGTCATTAACCATCTTGATTTTTGAAGAAAATTCGAACAATAGTTCCCGATGGTTTAGACCAATCTAATAATATCCTAGTCTAGTAGTATCTAGAACCTATTCTAGAATAACTACAACCAAGAGTCAAGTCAGATAACATATCAAAATATGTGTGCAGTGAATTAAAAGTTTAATTCTATCTAATATAGATTAAGGAAAACAAACAAGCGGCTATTTCCATAATAATACACACTGCCTAAGTTAAGGAATTTTTAAACTTAGCAGTGCCTCCCACTATTTTATGTAATACCGTAATCCCCAACGGAAAAAACGAGAATTCAATAATTAAATCAATTCCATAATGGGAAGAGGACCCCATGAATATATTTCGACTCACAACAGAGGCACGGTCTCGCCTACGTATATTCACAGGTAGACAACTCATTGTCAATCACTCACTAATGACCCATGGGTTTCCGGTCCTAGTCGTTTCTCGTTGTCGCTGCTAAGGCAGGCCCACAAGGAGACGTACCAAGGTTAAACTCGTCAATGATAAACTCAAGTTACTTGCGTAACCCTGACAGCTAGGGCACGTTCAGGATTCCGCTTTCGCTTGAATTTATCTAGTATCTAATATACATCCGGCATAAATAAATCTCTATTGGCTACACCCTCACAGCAGAGGCACGGTTTCGGATGTAGTCACGGAAAAATATTTATAAACTGTATTGACAAGGCGAACCAAGAAACAAGTATTCCAATTACCAGTTACTTTAAAACCTTATTAAACGGGGATATTCCATAAAAGATTCTTTTAATTTATTTAATCAAATTAAATAAATATATGCATGCAACAAGTAAAGAAAAGAAAAAACATTAGATTTTTAAAGGGCTAATCATATCGGGGTGTCCAGAATCAGACTCGCTCTGATACCATTTTGAAGGGGTTTTAAGGGGGAATATCGGTAACGCAGCGGAATCGCGGAAAATTAAAATTTTCCGATTTCAAAAATTTTTCTCGGATAAATCAAATAAACTTATTTATTTAATTATCCAATTATCAAATTCTGAAAAATTACACAAAGATCAAATTTCTTGGTAATTACCGAATTGGCCTAAAACTTTGTAAATTGATCATTTTAGTCCAAAAATTGTCAAATACAATTTTGGATGATTCTAAATCATTTATAAAATGTTTTTCAACACATCTAATGCATCAAAATCAGATTTCACACAAATCCCCAATTTTTAGTCTAATGTCGTGACAACCCCCAAATTTTCAAGTAATTACATTTTGGTCCCTTTTGTTCAAAACATGCCAAGATCAAATCCAATCAACCAAAAAATTTACATGCATCATATTCATACCATAATACATCACATATATGAAAAGCCCCAAATTTGGAGTGGGTTATGAACCCTAATTTTTCAATTTCATCAAATTGAGCAATTTTACCAAATCTTTAAAATCCAACACTTTAATCCATTCAATACTTCACCAATCTAGCCTCACCACTTTGAAACAACTCTAGAACAATTCTAGGTCACCAAGGAGTGGCTTAACAACTCTAGAATGGAAACTTGATTTTCTAAAAAATCAAAAGTAAAGCTTTGAAACCATTTCAAGCTTACTTACATGCACACATCTTTCATTCAAGTTCACAACAACTAAAACACAAACTATAATTAGAGAGACAACATCAAATCAACACAAGATGAAGCTAAGCATGTTAGAAACATTTTTCATGTTGGAAGATTTGAAAGAAAACTTACAAAACCTTAAGATTTCCAAGCTTTTCCTTCTTTTCTTCAAACTTTTCACTCAACCACTTTTGTGTTTCTTTTGTATCTAATGAACTTCTTAAACCCTAAAAGATAAAACAAAACAATATATACTCCACAAATTTAGCCTTGGCCGAAATTTAAGGTGTATATACAAATATCTAGATATTTTTCATTTCATTTAATTTTGCTTTATCAACTTGCTTTAATCATCATCAAACCATTTAATGATCTAAAGTAAGTCAACAAAAGCAACTCAAAAATATAACAATTATATTCATTTAGGTATATGGCCGAAAATTACACTTAAAATTATAGGAAAATGATATTTCAATTTTAAACATTTTAAACAAATATCAAAGAAGTCAAATCCAATTTGACTACCATTTCCTTTACTTTAAAGTCAACAATAAACACTTATAATAATTTCCTAACTTTATCATTTGGTGAGATATTTATATTTTAATTATATTAATCATTTAACAATTAAATAATTAATTAATTAATGAAATACAAATATTTCAAATATATGTATTATATTTACTTTAAATATATCAAATACATATATTAATGATATATGTCAAATACCTTTATTTGACAATTTATTAATGTGTATTTAATAATATCATATATTAAATACAAACACACATTAATTAGGAAATGACGGTTCGACCCGTTCGCATGTATATTTCGTTTAACGTTTAAACGATTTATAAATAATCATCATTATTCATAAAAGTTGCCCTAGTGCTCTACGAGTATATTTCATTAGTGAGACTCTCTAGATTCAGGTATATCCGTCACAAAATCCAATTTCGTGTCCATAATTTACCCACCCGTAAATTATGACGACCACAGATAAACTAGCTGAATCATACAGGTCGAGGTAATTGCATACGTATAATCCCTCTGTCATAGGTATCCGGATAATACCAGAGATATAGATGTAAACGTCAAATCTCTATAGGTATTATCACGATGACGTATCTATTAGCAATCTCTAAATAACATTCAGAACTTACTTCCGAAGTATACTGTGGGTACAGATTTAACAGACTGCTAATCATATATGGACTACCTATGCTCTGTACACAGAACTGACGGATCCTATCTTGATACACACAGGATATCCTGAGGATCGGTCCACACCCAACGAACAGACGGAGGTCTGATCTAAATAGATCGGTGACGTGATTGCCATCTTAGTGTGGAGGATGTCTCACACATCCACAATGGTATCTCAAGTCGAAGGACCACTATGCTACTCAACCCGAGAAGATTCTTATTGACGTTGGTGTACCATCCATTAAGAATCTTCGGTGAGTCGTTCAGTGTTTATCTATTATAAACACCTACACGTCTATACGAGTCTGTTGGACAATTATGACTCATAGCGTCACTATTCGTACAGATCATGATGTTGTTGTACAAATTAACTATGTGACAAATGAGATTACACTCTTATCATTTGTGATTAGATCACCTAGATATATAAATGATGAGAGGTCCCTATGATTTTTTCATGGATAGAGAATGATATGAGACAGTATCAGTCGACGAAGGATAAATCGTTATATATCCCTAGTCAGAGTATTATCGAGATTGGACATCGATAAATACGTAAAAGACTAGTATTACACTTGTGCGTGTTTGTGAGGGCACAACGTCATAGTTCTCATATATTTGGGTATAGGATACTCATGCAAGTGTAGTAGGAGGTTGTGTTTCACCGATGGTACGGGAAACAGCTTCGCTCTGGATAGACCCCCCGCGGAATCCCATTGGTAGTATGACTATGTGTCTATGGGAGTCTGCAATCAGGGTAGGTGTATTTATTCTTAACCTGAGGCTTGCACCGCTAATACATACGACAATCAATATACTTTAGTTGAGGTCGTCCAGGGCTTTAACCGGTTCTGTGTACGCCGATGATGGGTATATTGGGAATCGTAGTGTGTTGGGTGTGATGTCAAGACGGAAGTGTCACTCCAGTCATATGGAGATGATGGTCAAGTAGGATACGGAACTTTTTCTCTTAAATGCTCGAGCTATCGGGATATTATGACAAGGTCATGTATATCCGATTATAGAGACTAGTTACCGACATCCGATATGTGCTTCGTACGGGGCAGACACAATTCCAGCCCCAGGCCTTGCACGTGAACATCCGATACTGGACAGAAATACGCAATACTTAGGTATACTACGCTTGATATAGATCACATATTCCTATAAGGATATTTCCGGAGAATTTGGTAGGCATGGCGCTTTGCTAGAAGCAAACCTTGTCTTGTAAATCGGTACAAACGTAGTACGAGGTACTTACGTGTTCGGATAGTCCGACGACCGTATTTACTGCCAACATATCCGGAGATCTCATGGGTCGCTTCCCAAAGATTCACCGATGATGTATGACTCGCACTTTAATTAATTTGTGATTAATTATAAGAGAGAGAAAATTAATCTAGGATTAATTACGGAGATATTTTATCTGGGATAAAATATTAATTAAAGAGAGAGAACGATTAATTTGGAATTAATCGATAAAATAATATATTCGATATATTATGTGAAATTGGATTTCGACGCGGAATTAGAATTATATTTTAATTCGGGCAAACGAATTAATTTAGAATTAATTCGTTAGCGACGTGAATAGTGATTTCGCTAGGCGTAATCATTTAATTACGACGCGACGGAAAATTCGTTAATTTGGAATTAGCGAACCCGAGCCCGGGATTGTTTGCGAGCGCATTCGCATTTCGAATTAGAGTGCGGCACGCAAGTCAAATCAAGCGTCAAATCGCTAGTCGCATCAATCGTCAAATCACTTGTCACTTTGAGTGATGTGACATGACATGTTGTCACTTTATTAAAGTGACTTGATGTGAATAGTGAAAGATGTTGGAAATCATTAATAGGCTTTTTGCCTTTTGAATTTTGAATTAAAAAGTAATGTATATCTTTTATTTAATTACTTGGTAAATAAAATAAAATATATATATACAAAAGCTTTTTTCTCTCTCCCCAACCAAGTGTGGTTCACGGTTTTGGGAACCAATTTTTTCCCTCTCTTTTATTCTTCTTCATCTCACGGCTTGGAGCCATTTTTGTTCTCCAATTTTCTGGTTTGACCGAATTTGTGAGAAGCAAAGGAAGAAGAGTAGTGCTAGCACACACATGGGTTATATTATGGTGATAGGGAAACGAATTTATGAGCTTGGATTTGTTATTGAAGCTTGAAGCTTGGAGCTTCAATGGTGGTCTTCCATGGCCGATTTTTGGAGCATCAAAACAGCCCCCCACCGAGCAGTCCATGCTATTTTTGGAGGTCAAAACCGAGCTTCAACAAGGAGCAAAATGGGTCTTGTTCTTCCTAGCATCAAACCATTCAATGTGAGTATGAATTCCGCCTTATTCCTTTGATGTATTCATGCGAATTTTATGCTTGATTTCATGATCTTGGGACCTAATTTAGAAACTCAACAATGGTATCTTGAGCTTTGTCAAGCATGAAAAAAAGTTAGGGTTAAAATTGGGTAATATCAATTGAAGCATGATTTGGTTGAATTGATTGATTAAGTATGCTTGTATATTGATGAATTGATGTTGTGAATGATCAATTTAAAGAAATTGTGTTTGGAACAAATTTCCCCAATTTTATGTGTTGGCCAAAATTGACAAATTTGGGTAAAGTTGATTTTGAGCATGTTTAATGAAATTGGATGATTTAGAATGCTTAAAGTATGTTTAATTGAGGACTGATTGGATCAATTTGTTGAAAATTAGTTTGGAACAATTTTCTCCAAATTGCTTAGGTTGGCCGAATACAATAGCCCATAATGTCTTGGAATTTTTTGATTTTTTGTTCATTGGATGACTTGGAAATCATTAGGGGATGTTGATTTTATGTTTGATTGGATTCAATTGGATTGGATTTGAATTTGGACACAAAATCCCCATTTGGCCGAGACTTTAGCATGTATATTTGGGTTTGATTTTGATCAAATTATGTTGGACATGATTCCATGATGTTAAGCATGATTAATTGGACAAATTTGGTGTTTTGGAAACTTTGATTTGGGTAATTAATAATGCTATGCACATTGTTTAATTGAATTAAAATTGGATTTTGTAATTTAATTAAAATGGGCCTTAAAATTGGATTTGGGCTTTTAAAGTTGTTAATTGGGTTTATTGGACTTTGTTGTACAAAGTTGGTTTAGGCCAAAATTGGTTGGATGCAATTAGGCCCAAAACCGCTTCCAAAAGGCCCAAATGCGACTAATGAACCTTTAATGTTTAATTGGTCCTAATGGGCCTAAATTAATTTTTGGGCTTATGGGGTAACTCCCGGATTGGATTTTGGTTATTCGGTTTGACCCGAGTTGACCAAAAGTCCACGCCTTGAAGAAATTAATTAAAAGCCCATTGGACTTTAATTAAATTAATATTGGATATTAATCGGGCTTTGAGACCCGTAACGATTAAATTTGGAATTTAAGTCGTAAAGGTTTATTTAATAAAGTGTAATATTTAATTTGGAATTAAATAATGAATTAGAATTAAATGCGTATTAATTTGGAATTTAATTATGTAATTTAATTTAATTCGTAGAAATTGTACTTTGAGTACGTGTTTGCAAAACGAGTTTGACTCGAACAAAATCAAATCGTTGTTTGAACATTGGATGATCACTAATTATCAGATTAATTAATTGGATTAGATTGATTGATAACATGCTTGTATGAATACATGGTTGTGATGCGTGAATAATGTATATCAGATGGATATTAGTTGGGTGGGACAATTTTGGAAATTGTAATAAATTTGATTTATAATTGGACCTGCGTGTCCAGTCTTATCACCTCTATTCTCATTGTATTTCTCTTCTCACCTATTCCCCTAATGTAAATGAGGTTTCTTTAGAAGTGTAGTGTAACGGGTAGAAGTAATACAAGTGCTAGCTGGAGAGAGAAAGAGAGAGATTGATCTAGGATCAATGTAAAATGTCCATCCGCATATCATTATTATTTTATTTCATATGCGCTTTATTATTTGTTTAGAATGCATGTTTAAGGGTGTATGATGATGAGACCTTAACAAAGATAATAAATTGGTTGCCAATTTGCACGCGAAAAACCCTCGCTCAATATTAAGCGTCTTTCCTTCCATTGAGTGATTCTCACTCAAGATCCGAGACTGGCATTGGGTTGTTGGCCAAAGTCAAGCCCTTTGTCCGTCGAAGATGTGTTTGAATCACGAGAGTTTTGTTCCATATTGGTGTCATGTCCAAGTTGTGGTTTGTTGGCCAAAGTCAAGACCACTTCTTGTCCATCGACATTGATTACGAAGCTTTCCATGGTCAATGGGTCGCGCTTGACTGGGATCACTAAGTTTGTTGTGCCAAAGCCAATGCTTAGTTGATTCAGAGGAAAAAGGTTAGGTAATACATTGGATGTATTGGCATATATAAGATATATGTTTCGGACTTGGACGTCCCCCTACCGGATCTAGGAATTGGATTGGATCCAATTGATCTAGAGAATCTACCTAGTTAATTATCATACAATTTGGTTGGCCAAAGTCAAGATTGTGTGATATTTAACGGGATCCTAGCCCACTAGGAAACGCTGTTTCCTGAGTACTCGACAGAGGGTTAGAGGCTCGCCGAAAAATAGTGGGAGGCAAGAATTGAATTTGCAATACTCGTTCAATTACTCGCCATATGCGCTCATTTAATTATTTCGTCGTAAGATTAAATGTTAGTTGGACTAATATTTAAATTGTTGTTTTAATTAACAGTTTGAGTGTATTATAGTTGATTATATATAATTGGATTATATTAATCAATATATTTGAATTAATTAATTTCAGTTTACAGTTGATTTTATAATTGGATTATAGTAATCAATGTAATTGAGGTTAATTAATTTAGATTATATTTGATTATATAGTTGGACTATTATAATCATTATAATAAATAGTACCAAAATCGTTGATTAAATAGTTGGACTATTAGAATCAAGATATAAATGAAAGATTAGTGTTTAAGACATAATCCTAGGTGAAAATGTATTTAAACGACTTTAATTTTCAAATTGAGAATAAATTTCAGGATGGTCCTGGAAAAATAATAAGTTATTTTATTTGATAAAATAATATATTAAGCCTAAGTCTGGAGTTAAGCAAATAAGTGGAACATGATATTTGGAATATTCATGTAATGATAACTTTAGTGCTTAATCCATAATACTTTGTCTATAGACTCCATAATTTCTTTATCATAACTAAGGATTAGATTCTTAAAGTATGATATTGAAATTGAAGGATATTCAAAGATTAGATCTTAGAAGTACTTTTAAAATTGCAATAAATAATTCTTGGAGAATTAATGACTATTCTCAAGGAGACAAAGTCAAAATTTGCAATTAGGCAAGTAGCGCAAGACGCACCTTACTTCAATATTCTAGAAACCTGAGGCTTGGCCAAAGGCGACCGGAATATTGAAAATGAGAAAGGGAAAATCATTATAATCTTCTAGGAAGATAAAAGGACATATCCCAAGAAGGAATTGAAGACGAGTAAGGCTCTGACTTCAAAAATGATTGTCATAATTATGTTCACAGCTAGTATTAAAATTAGATTTTAGATACTTAGTGTGGTACATAAAATAAATATATAGATGTTCAGAATCTGTTTTGAACAGGATACTGACTTTGATTGAGAATTATCTGCGAATTGGAAACGGGACGAAAGTCGCTGTTTTAACTGTAGATAGCCAAATTTAGGAACTACCCTCGGGTGTGTACCTAAATTTGGAAACTGTTATAATGTAACTGGTTGACTAGAAACATTATCTTCATATCGCGTATAACCCGCTGCGGGTGTACCTTTATATTCTGAAACACTAAAGTGTTTCATTATATAAAGATGATATTGAGATAATCACATAAGATGTGAATAACACCATTTATATTTTGAATATAAATAATATCTCAAATATATAACATGACAAATAAATAACTCAAATTGATTTGATCAGTTAAGAAACTTAATTGTGGCATAGTTGTCAGGGACAATATCAAACAAGACTCGTATATCCGCACTTTTGAAGAGCGGGTACCAGGACTAATTTGATTATATTCAAATAAACTTTACGAATCTAGTTTATTGGGCAATGTGCCTGAAACATATTTACTTGGTAAAAGTGTCAGTACCACCAATCTGTTAGCCCTAGTTCATGGTGAAGCAAGTGGGCCCATGTCTAGCTAGGCTAGATATGGATATGAATATTTCGTGACCTTTACGGATGTGGCATCGAGTATAGTTATGTGTTTCTTTTGAAACACAAATCAGAAACTTTTAAGCTTCGACACGAAATAGACAAACAGATCGGCTAAAGTATGAAACTGTCACGGTAAGACCGTAATGGAAAATACTTAAGCAATAAGTTTCTAGTATACTTGAAAGAGTATAGTATTCTTTCAAATGAGGACTCCTCCCGGAACACGTTAGTTTGACGGTGTGTCCGAATAGGATTAACCGAATTTTGTTAGACATAATAAGGTTAATCGCGAGTCGCTTTGAGCTACCATTTCCCTCAACGGATACACTAAACAGTGCAAAAACTTATTTAGAATAAGGTTCCATAAATATCTGTTTGACAGATAACATATTAGATATGAATGGGAAGAAACCGAGTTTCTCATTCCTGTTAGATTTGGGATGCTAGGCATACGTTTGGATGATACCAAACAAGAACCCAAATTGAATAAGTGCCAAATATAATTTATCCTAGGGATACCATAAGTATTGTACTTATACACCTCACCAGAGAATAATTAGATTATTGCTCACCATGCGATTTTCCTGATAGGAATACCGAAATGCAGTGGTAAGTGGGAGGATAGTATAACTCGATGAAAATCAGAGTAATACTGTTCAAGGGACTGAATCTTAATGGAACATAAATAGTTCATCAAGGATGAGACTATTACTATTAATCTTCGAATACATAAGAACCGCGTAGGTCGGAGAGAGTTAGAAAATAACCTGGGGTATGGGTTTCTGATCTCACCTCATAAAGATGTCTATCTGATTGAGGGATACCAACTGACTACGTATGAGGAAGTGATACAAGGTATCGACTCCATATTATGGCAAAGTGCCATATAGTCCGAAACGGATTCCATGTATATCAACATGTTTAGAACTAGTTGATGTACCACAAGGTATTGTGCCTAATGGTACTTTATGAGTCTTCAAGGAAGACGTACATGGATGGCAACATACCAACGTACTAAGCTAGGCTTGTAGCGGAAAGGTATCGTTATCAACATTGTGTTGATTACGATTCAACCTTTTACCTGTTGCCACGGTAGATCCATTTAGATAATGCTTGTTATTCGATCCATGTTTGGATTGAAGCAAGCATTAGGTTCTTGGAACTATCGTTTTGATGTAATCATAATAGTTTATGATTTAATTCAAAACGAAAAGATTCTTGTGTATATAAGAGGGTTAGTGGGAGCGCACTGACAATGGTTGTCCTATAAAATAATGATAATAATATAAGTCATTTCATGGAAATGATATTCCCATAAAATAACTATCGGCGAAAGCTTGGCTTTCGAAATACTCTCCGAGAAACCGTACATTGAAAAATGTACGCGACCTGGTGTCTCATACGCTTTGAGCATATGGATTCACAAACAGGCCAATCCGAGTGAAAGTCACTGTATTGATGTTAAGAACATCCGTTAGTATCTTAGAGAACTAAGGATGCTGTCTTAGTCTATGGAAAAGGAGAACTTAAAGTGACTGGGATCACTGTAGCAAGTTTCCTATAACCGATAAAGACGACTAAAAGTCGCATAGGTACTATACAGTTTGAATAATGGTGCAGTGAGCGGGAAATCTTCCAAGCAAGATACTGTTACCGAATAAACAACAAATGCAGGTTAATTGCAGCAGTTGAAGCAGCAATAGAAGCCATCTAGGTCAATAACAAATCTAATTAGATTAGATATAGTTCTGTTAGCAGCTGAGCTAGGCGTCAGCACAGGCTAAAGAATTATTGGTCTCATCAACGATCCAGATATATACTTCGATATTCATCTGATTCGTTCGGATCATACATCGTGACGATGTGATGATCGAATAAATCGCATCAAGATGATAATCATATAATCCGCTGACGAAAGCTTTTCTCACCAGTTTGAGCCAACCGTACATAGTTCGGGTGTCAGAGACTCGAGTAACTGGCTATAGGCCAAGTGGGAGATTGTTGGACAATTATGACCCATAGCGTCACTATTTGTACATATCATGGTGTTGTTGTACAAATTAACTATGTGACAAAGGAGATTGCACTCTTATCATTTGTGATTAGATCACCTAGATATATAAATGATGAGAGGTCCCTATGATTTGTTCCTGGACAGAGAATGATATGAGACAGTATCAGTCCACGAAGGATAAATCGTTAAATATCCCTAGTCAGAGTATTATCGAGATTGGACATCGATAAATACGTAAAAGACTAGTATTACACTTGTGCGCGTTTGTGAGGGCACAACGACATAGTTCTCATATATTTGGGTATAGGATACTCATGCAAGTGTAGTAGGAGGTTATGTTTCACCGATGGTACGGGAAATAGCTTCGCTCTGGATAAACCCCCCGCGGAATCCCATTGGTAGTATGACTATGTGTCTTTGAGAGTCTGCAATCAGGGTAGGTGTATTTGGTCTTAACCTGAGGCTTGCACCGCTAATACATACGACAATCAATATACTTTAGTTGAGGTCGTCCAGGGCTTTAACCGGTTCTGTGTACGCCGATGATGGGTATATTGGGAATCGTAGTGTGTTGGGTGTGATGTCAAGACGGAAGTGTCACTCCAGTCATATGGAGATGATGGTCAAGTAGGATACGGAACTTGTTCTCTTAAATGCTCGAGCTATCGGGATATTATGACAAGGTCATGTATATCCGATTATAGAGACTAGTTACCGACATCCGATATGTGCTTCGTACGAGGCAGACACAATTCCAGCCCCAGGCCTTGCACGTGAACATCCGATACTGGACAGAAATATGCAATACTTCGGTATACTACGCTTGATATAGATCACATATTCCTATAAGGATATTTCCGGAGAATTTGGTAGGCATGGCGCTTTGCTAGAAGCCAACCTTGTCTTGTAAATCGGTACAAACGTAGTACGAGGTACTTACGTGTTCGGATAGTCCGACGACCGTATTTACTGCCAATATATCCGGGGATCTCATGGGTCGCTTCCCAAAGATTCACCGATGATGTATGACTCGCACTTTAATTAATTTGTGATTAATTAGAAGAGAGAGAAAATTAATCTAGGATTAATTGCGGAGATATTTTATCTGGGATAAAATATTAATTAAAGAGAGAGAACGATTAATTTGGAATTAATCAATAAAATAATATATTCGATATATTATGTGAAATTGGATTTCGACGCGGAATTAGAAATAGATTTTAATTCGGGCAAACGAATTAATTTAGAATTAATTCGTTAGCGACGTGAATAGTGATTTTGCTAGGCGTAATCATTTAATTACGACGCGACGGAAAATTCGTTAATTTGGAATTAGCGAACCCGAGCCCGGGATTGTTTGCGAGCGCATTCACATTTCGAATTAGAGTGCGGCAAGCAAGTCAAATCAAGCGTCAAATCGCTAGTCGCATCAATCGTCAAATCACTTGTCACTTGGAGTGATGTGACATGACATGTTGTCATTTTATTAAAGTGACTTGATGTGAATAGTGAAAGATGTTGGAAATCATTAATAGGCTTTTTGCCTTTTGATTTTTTAATTAAAAAGTAATGTATATCTTTTATTTAATTTACTTGGTAAATAAAATAAAATATATATATACAAAAGCTTTTTTCTCTCTCTCCAACCAAGTGTGGTTCACGGTTTGGGAACCAATTTTTCCCTCTCTTTTCTTCTTCTTCATCTCACGGCTTAGAGCCATTTTTGTTCTCCAATTTTCTGGTTTGACCGAATTTGTGAGAAGCAAAGGAAGAAGAGTAGTGCTAGCACACACATGGGTTATATTATGGTGATAGGGAGACGAATTTATGAGCTTGGATTTGTTATTGAAGCTTGAAGCTTGGAGCTTCAATGGTGGTCTTCCAAGGTCGATTTTTGGAGCATCAAAACAGCCCCCCACCGAGCAGTCCCTGCTATTTTTGGAGGTCAAAACCGAGCTTCAACAAGGAGCAAAATGGGTCTTGTTCTTCCTATCATCAAACCATTCAATGTGAGTATGAATTCCGCCATATTCCTTTGATGTATTCATGCGAATTTTATGCTTGATTTCATGATCTTGGGACCTAATTTAGAAACTCAACAGAGTCTCCCTAGACTCATGGTTCATTGGGATAAACCATCGGACCAAGTCTCGATATACGACATGTACTGGTCTCAATTGATTTGACTAACCGACCCGTGTTAGTGAATCTTGAACATGAACTATATTTGATAATATACATTTAACAGTGACTCTTTCCAATGTCAATTACAAACTACCTTTGTAACTGTGTACTGCATTATATATTATCGGGCCTTTGTCTAATATATACATATCACTAAACAACATTTAGTTTCAATCTAATCGTAATCAGATCGAATACGTATATAAAAAAAAGAGGTGCAACCATAATTAAGTAATATTATGGAAAATGGGATGTTCGTATTCATGAATTAGACATAAATACGGTCCGGATTGGCGCTCTGAGCACCAACCCCAACAATTCTTGCGTATTTATGTTGCGTAGGCTTGGTTATATTATCACTTAAATCCGTCCATTACAAGAGGCATAAGTAATGGACCATTCCTAACCCAACGGTTTGAGATCTTCCCTTGCGAGGGGTGAGTGCGGCCTTAAATCATTTCCCAGTGCACACTGGGTGGCGACTCCATTTTATTTCTTTGGTTTAGTCCCCGCGGGCTACTCCGTACTCCCGATCGGGCCGCAAGCCTGGAACAGCGTCGCCGATTTCTGTGTCCTACACTAGGCCTCTAGTTCCTTGCTGTTGTAAGTGATACGTCTATCGTCCTCACTTCCCAGGTTTACCTCGTCCAACACATCATGTACCCTTGTGATGCTCACCTCATGCCGCCCATTCAGAGTGTATTCTTCCTCTTCCATTTGTTGTTCGGTCTTGTGACTCCCTTCTATCAAACAATTTACCTCGCATGCCTCTCTTATTCTGTCTTCTGTCCGGTGTGCTAACAATTTATCTCTTAAGGCCGAAATAGCGGCCTGAACTTCAGCTTCATCTTCTCGTTCTGGTACATAGGCCATTAAGTTGGCCCTGGTGGCCGCGAGTGCGGCTTGTTATTTACTCTGATTGTTCTTTATTTGAATTACTGTGCATTGGCTCTCCAAAGACCACTATGGTTGGCCTTGTTTACGCGAACAAATCGTTTAACAGACTTGCGGGGTATGGCTCGTCATTTTGAGCCATGATGGCCGAAATTTCTCCTTCATTCAGAATCCTGGTCGGCCCGTAATTTCCCTCGTACATGAAGTATTCAGCCGAATTTGATTCTGCAGCGAAAGGTCTGTTATCAGCATGTACTATTTCCACTTCATCTCTCTGGTTCCAGAAAACTAGGCATTGATGAAGGGATGAAGGAATGCATCGGCTGCCGTGGATCCAATCCCGTCCTAAGAGCATGTTATATGTTGTTGGTCCATATATAACGAAGAACACTACTGTCTTCGTAGTGCTCCATACTTGCAAATCTAACGGCACGACCCCTTTGGCCATCATCTCCCATCCATTGAAACTTTTGAGCACCACCTCTGTAGGGATGAGATCGCCTTCTGACTTTGCCAAACGTCCTAACATCCTAAACATGATTGCATTGATGACCGCTCCATTGTCAATCAATACTCTGGTGATGGGTATCCCGTTGGCCTTTGCTTTTACATACAATGGCCGCATGTGTTTCGTCAATTTTGGTGGTGGTTTTAGGAATATCACTTTCCCTGATAGGCCTACCTCCATTGTTTGTTCGTTCCCGGCATTGGCCCGAGGTAGTTCTCCCTCCATGTCCCATCTAGAAAGTGGTAATGTGACCGGCGCATTGCGAGAGACATTATTGACGACCAATCTTCTCTTTTCTGCCTTGGTAACTGTCCGTTTTATTTTGGGCGTTCCATATAGGACGAGGTATGGGGATCATCCCAAGTCTTCTCCTAGCGTTCCGACTGTAGGGTTTCCGGCCTCATACAATTCTTTGAGAAGCCGATTCTGTGATATTCCCCTTCTTTGTGCTTCAGTCATGATGTCTTTTTCTTCTTCTATGTCAGTCATTTCCTTATCCGAAGCCTCTCTGTCTGTTATCGAGAGTGCTGCAAATTCCATTTCATCATCATCATAGACGTCTTCGTTATTTCCAGACCCTTCACTGTTGTCCCCCTTGAATTTTTCGAACAACAGGTAATGATTAGCCACAACCGATGGCATACTGCCGAACTGAATGACAACAATGGGTTCTTCATCGTCTGTCTCGTACCGTTTTCATCTATCGAACTTGGTACGCTCATCACAATTCGTAGTTGTCTCTTCTCTGTCATCACTCTCTTTACTATTCACATCCGGTTTCTCCCAATGGCCTGTGGTGACTTTCATTTCTCCTTGTTGGTGCATTATACTGCCATAATTTCTCTAGTGTCGTCTCATTTGCGTCCTTGTCATTTCATCCACAGGAGGGTAGTTCCTTCCCAGAAATTACTCCGAATATGGCCTCCGATATGAATGCCATACATTAGGCTGATGAATTTTCGGCCTAAACGTCCTTACATTTTGGACGAATTTTGAATTCCCACCGTAGAACCTTGGCACGAAGGTCATCGGTTGCCATTACTGGCTCTTTCTTTACTGGCCTTTCACAGGTATCTTCCAACTCTCTCATCCATTATATATTGTTCTTGCACCGTGCACACAGATTTCACTGATCCTTCCCTTATTGGGGTGTTTTGATCCTTTCCAGAGCGCTCGGACGATAACAGTCCTGATCTTCATCTAGGACCAACTTGAACTTTGGCAAGTTCATTTTGGTAAGATCCGAGTTGATCATGTTTAATTCCTTCGGCTTTAGAAAATGGTTGTCGTCCACCGCCATCTTTTTTTCGAACGTTATTCGTCCAGATTCTATGGCGTCCTGCAAAATATTTCGAAAAACAAGACAATTATTAGTTGAATGGGACCATGCATTATACCACTTACAATATTTTTTACCACTGATTTGCTCGGCGCTTGGTAATGTGTGGAGATCGCTCAAACTAATTTGTTTGTCTTTATATAATTGATCGAATATGGCATCGACTTTCGTGATATCGAAAGAGAAGTTCGTACTCTTTTTATCATTATTTTCTTTGGCTTGGGGTGCAGCCCATGCCTTACAAACGTACGGCTTCCCTTTAACCAATTCGGCCAAGCATAAGTCGGCCGATTCGATGTCCAGTTCGCCTATTTCATAATTGATGATTTTGTAGAAAGTTCCTTTGTTGGAATTTTTCATTTGTTCCTCCTCTCTTAATAACTGTTCATAACGCACTACACTAGTGGTGAGATCCCAAAATTCGCGATCTTGAATTTTTTTTTTCAGATCGAAATTTAGACAGCTTTGGGCGATTCTCACAAACTCTTTTTCTGGCAAAGGCATGTAACATCGGCCTTGAGCCACTTTGAACCTTTGTAAGAACGTCTCGGCCCATTCTTTTGGCAACTGTCTCAAGTTTGCCAAATCGACCAAGGCCACTTCAGATTCGGCCTTGTAGAATTGTGCATGGAACAACTGTTCCATTTGTTGCCAATTTTCCACCGAGTTAGGCGGCATGCTGACATACCATGAGAAAACTACTCCTGACAGTGAGCCATGAAATAACCTCAACTTATGGAAATCATTTGTTTCTCCACACTACAGGGTAAATCGCCCATTGTGTTCTATAGTAGAAACTTCCCCCGACCCTGTAAACAGGGAAAAGTCTGGTACTTTGTAATTCCTAGGCCACGGATATGCTACATCGATCCAATCTGGATATGGTTTTCGATATTTTGGGCGAATTGGCCTTATCCCTAGATCGAATTGATTCTGAAGAATCTCGGTCATCTGTTCTCTCAACATATCGTTGCCATTGAATGACATTGCTATAGGGGGTGGTTGCGGTCCTCTCATAAGTGGGACATAGTCGTGACTGTGCCCCTGTGAAGCCTGGAGACCTTGGGGCAACACCACTTCATGTTGTGCCATATTTGGCCCTTGGTATAGGTTTGGCCCTAGATATAGGCCATTGCCCTCAGGACTTATTCCCCCTGGAAGTCATAGGGACAGTGACCCATTACAGAGGAATATTGCTCGGACCAGCCTCCTGACTGCTTGGTGCAGGAGGAGGTGTAGTCCATGGTAGGGTTGTCCCCCCGTTTACACATTTGGTCATTAACTCGTTTAATGAGCTTAAGTGTGGCCATATTTTCATAATGCGAGTTACTAGTCGAGGTAAACTTATCTATGATATGAGCATTTTTAAGCCTAACCTGCTCGACAACATCTTGTGTGAACTCACCGAACAAGGTGCGAACCGCGTTAGGGCTGAACTCTCGCATAGGTTCATATCGACTAGCATCTGCCAGACCCTCAAAATGGCCTACTACGGCTGGAATGTGGGGCTGGTTGGTTTGCTCCAGTCCTTATTCCTCCGTACTTGAGCCAGATGAGTGTTTCTTTTCGGAGGCATTTCCAATTTTTACACCAAGCCTCCCATTGTGGTCGCCAAAAACTGTTTGCATAATTTTTTATCAAAAGAACGTGTAAGGTTCAGACCTTCTGAGACACAGTCCCAACAAGGGGTGTTTGATTAAGTGAATAAGCCTCCAAAGGGCACAAGCACACAAATTACAGTCCTAAGATTACAAATCTATGAAATTAAAATAAAATGCTCGTTTTGAGTCTTCGTTTTTTTCCTCCTCTATTCTCTTCGCATAAGTGGACCTTCTGAGTCGTCCTAGTTGTTGTGTCGTCGGGCGACCTTCCTGACTGTTCTTCTCGTCGTCGTCCTAGTTTCGAATCGTCCTGTGGAGTGATACCTGTTTGTCCTGCTTACTTTTGTCATTTACTGACTCATTCGTTCTAGGGTGACTTTCTTTTGTCAACAGTTACAAATACTCAATCATAGTTAGAATGTCATTTTACATACCAAAAAATAAATATTTTAACATATCCCTTAAAAAATTTATTATTCACATATAAAAGTTACTTAAAAATATATTTGATGTTTAACACTTCAAAAAAACCAGAACGATGAATTTCACACTATTCATTGTGAACAGTAACTTTTAAAAAATTATTGTGTGTGTGTATATATATAATATATAATAATATATATATATATAATATTAAAAATTATATCCTAATAATTTTCTTTATCAATTTTTGAATTAGTAAACGATAATAACCAAAAGACTTTCAATTTTGAATTAGTTATTTATATTTACCTTTTAATTTCAATTCATCGTTGACAATGGATTGTTACGAAAGGCCCAGCCCTCTGTTCTTGCTGTTGGAAATGGTGATCGAGCACCATTCACTTTTTGTATGAATATTTGATATTTATGCAATATAATATTTATTTTATCATGGTTATTTATTTATTTATATGGTAAAACTCTTACTTTTATTATATATTGTCTAAGAGTTAGATTACTCTAAGAGTTAGAGATTTCGAGTTACACTCGGAACCTTATATAAATTTAGTAAAGACCCGAGAGTTACAACATATGGTGATATAGTTGCAAGAGTTGCTAATGGTGTTAAGAAATATCACGCATTCTCTATAATATAAATTATTCCTGGTCTAGATATATTGACATGGGTCGATCATTATATTGGTAAGACTAGTGCATTGTCTATATATGTAATGGACATATAGTTTGTCTCAACAGACTGAGAGCTTAACGGAAGTTCGTATAGAAATGCAGATATTCATTAGTTGAATGAATATTGAATTAACTCATAAAAGATGACTAATAGATATTCCATAAAACTGTCAATAGTTATCTTTTCGAGTTGAGTAGTTATTGTAGTCCTTTTACTTGAGACACCACGGTGGTATTGTGAGTGATCCTCTGTACCTGATACCATGCATGTCAGAGACCTTTCATGGTCTGGCCTCTGGATGACTGTTAGGTATAGACCGATGCTCACGAAGATCTGTGTGTGTTAAATGAGGATTCGTCAGTCCATATGGTTGGATTTTGTTTCCAGAAATTTTCAGAATATATTCCGGAAATCTTTTGGCCGAAAGTTGTTGAAGAAATTGTTTCTTAACATTATAAATAATATTCAAAACTAGTTTTGCTATATTATTTATTAATGGAATATAAGGATGAAAAGTTTCATATATTGAGTAGATAAGGTTTTGACAGTACAACTATAACCTTACTCAATTGGAAACGTTAATGACAAAGGGATTATACATTAGCGTTTTAACCTCGACTTGTATGGTTCGACGTGTCGTGTTGTTTAGTCATGATTTGTAGGTGGACAGGCCTTCATGAAATATACATACAAATATATGAGATATATAAGTATATATATACGTAACAACTGAACGTGAACCTAAAGAGTTCCATTATATTGAGCTTACTCGTTGAGCACTAGGACGACCTTTCGTCAAATGTTGACAAAGTAATTTTTGGATTTTTAACGATTAAATTGTTTGATCTGATAATTCATGAGATGAATTGAATTAGTTAATTTTATATCAAGAGTTGATATAAGTTTATTGTATAATAGATGTAAATTGATTTACATTAAATTAGTAATTAATTAGTAAATTAATTTAATTGTTAAATTAATGTACAAAATTAAGTACTTGGTTTATACAAATAAATGTTTTAATTAATTAAAGTAATTTAGTTAATGTAATTGAATTTTTAGTAAAGTAATTAAAATCTTTTAATTGCAATTTTAGTTACCTTGGTTGGTGAGATAATTTTAACTTTGGTTAAGTTAATTTTTTTAAAATGAGTGGTGAAGGAAAAGATTCCTTGAACCATGGTTTAATTAAAGGGCTTGGGTTAGGTTTTCTTTATTTTCTATTAATAAAAGCAAAAAGCAAAAATATAAAAAATGGCTCATTAATTTCTTGATTACCTTTTTTTTTCCTTTCTGCCTGCATTCTGCCGAAAAAAAAAACAAATGAAAGAAAAGTAAATTTTTTTTAAAAGAAGCAGTGAGCCTGCCGAGCAAGGAAAAATGAAATGAAGTGAATTTGTTTTGATTTTTGCTCTCTTAATCCAAGCCTACATCTCACCAAAGATCACCCAAATAAATTATCATGAGCATAGAATTAATCCTTAAGAGTTAGGGGTTGATTATTGTTCTTGAAGTTTTCTTTTCTTAGGGTTTTTAATAGTTAAAATTTGGGAAAAGTTGGTTGCTACTTTTAAGTGATCAAACCACCTTTTGATCACCAAGATTTATTCCTTGAGTTGTTTAATTTGGTGGAATTTGGAGAAAGCTTAAAGCTTGGAAAATTTGGAAAAACTTGAAGGAAGAATCAATTGACAAAGCTTGTTGGTACATTTAATTTGTGAATTTATTTGTTCAATTTGTTGATTAATTTAGTTGAGAAAAATTGTTGTGGAAGTGTTGGATAAATTGGTAGCATGTATGTGAGGAATTAGAAGCATTTAAGTGTTGAAAATAAGTATATAATTGATATGTTAATTTTTGAATGCTTGGATTAATTTTTCAAGAGTTGGAAAATTATTTTATATGCTTGAATTAATTTTTTCAAGTGTTGGAAAATTAATTTTAATATGTTTGGATTATTTTTAAGTGTTGAAAATAATTTTAGAAGATTGATTTAAGCGTGTTGAAATTTTTAAATGGACTTATGGTAATTTCTAATACATGAAAATATTTTAATGCATTGGAAATTTTAAGTTTGTAATTAAAAATTTAAACCCTCTGTTTTAAGGACTGCCGTAAATAAAAAAAAAATTATTCGCTCGGGATTTGATCTCGGGCGGGTTTCCGCTGCGCTCGGGTTTGTCCGTTCCTCACTCAACACGTGGTATCAGAGCGATACGTGCTTCTAATTGTTCATGTTCCTTACAATTTTTCTCAATGATATAAAATGCCCATGCATACATTTAATTGTGAATTACATGTTTTAGGCATTTTTGGACATGCATACATTTTATATATTTGTATGCATTTAACTTTGGAAAAATCTTTACGCTAGATTATTAAGTGTCATTATTTTAGTTGAAAATATGACATGGTCCGGCTTGTCTATACGGTGTTAGTGAAACCATTGTGATTATTCCCAATATTTCTAAAGCGTGAGGGATTGGTTATAATGTTTTCTATTATTCCAGTTAAGCATGAGATGAGTCGAATTTAAGAGAAAATACTATCCAATATTGCTAAAGCGTGAGGTTAATATTAGTATCTTACTTTCGGCAATAGGCAAGTTGATCTAAAAATTGAACTATCCAATATTGCGAAAGTGTGAGGATGAGATTCGATTTAGGACCGAATGTAAGAGTTGCATGAGATGCAATTGACAATAGTTGTCTACCTTCTCGAATTTACAAAGATCAATATTGCTAAATAAAGCGTGAGATTTGCGTAAATGTCAAGAAGGAACTACTTTGCTTGTGAGATTTAAGAGTTAAATTTTCGTATTCTTGTTTGTAGAGATTATAAAGAATATGTAAGACAATGTGGGGGCACTTTATAGAAAAAGTAAATCCATATTCTATTTAGTGTTTTTATCATGATATTTAAATATTAATTTCTGCTTTATTTTATCCTTGTGTAGACAGAATGTCTGTGTCGAACCCGCTTTCACGTATACTTGATACGCATAAGCTCTAGGGTGTTGTTAACTATAATGTTTGGCTTATGAATCTCTGTATTCTTTGCCAAGCGGAGCAACTTGAATATGTTCTAGATCGTCCAATGCCCGCAAGGGTTTCAGATGATGCTTTAGATGAGGAACGTGAGACGTTCAAAAGATGGAAGGATGATGATCAGAAAGTCTGGTCATACATCTTGGGATCTATGGTGCCGGAACTACAGAGGAAGTATATGCCGATGCCTAATTCCGGATCCATCTTGATGCATATGAAGGAACTATTCAATGATCGACCACAGGTAGAGATGTATAGGGTGGCTGTCAAGCTTTTTCATACTTTCCTCCCAGAGGGAAAACCTGTTAGCCCACATGTGATGAAGCTAATAGACTGTATCGAAGAGCTTGAAAGGATGGATATTCCTATTGATAACTGCATCGGGAATAGTGTGATTCTCGCATCTCTTCCTAAGTCTTTCAATGACCTTATCATTAACTTTAACATGCATAAGATGCTTCCCACCTATTCTGAGTTGCACATTATGTTGCTGACGGCTCAAGAAGACATGAATAAGAATAATTCTGCTTTAATGGTCACTGATGGTTCTTCTTCTGGACCTTCTCAGGCTTCTCAAAAGCTTGCTGGGAAGAAACAGAAAAAGAAGAAGAAAGTTAAAGGTAAAGGTCCAAAGGTTGCTTCCGCAGGGGTTTCTAAGCCAAAGGTGAAGACAGATGATGCAAAAGGAAAATATTTCTACTGCAACATGCTTGGACACTGGAAACGCAACTGTCCGAAGTATTTAGCTTCTTTGAAGATAGAGCCCTCAAGTATTTGTTTTCCTATTATTGACATTACACTTGCTTTTGATTCTAGTTCGACTTGGGTATTAGACACCGCTTGTCCTTCTCATATCTGCAATATGTTGCAGGATCTGAGAGAAACTAGAAGACTAAAGCTGGGAGAGATCCAACTGCGAGTAGGGAATAAAGATTCTCTAAAAGTCAGTAGGATTTTTGTGTTTGACACTCTCGGATGAATTTAATATTTGACTTAATAACTGTTATTTTATGCCGAATATGATACGACAAATCATCTCACTTCCTGTACTTGACAGCGAAGGATTTCATATAAATTTTAAAGATGGTCTTTTGAATTTATATGATAATATGAATGTTTTGATTGTTTCATTTCCCATGGTTAATGGACATTACATTCTTGCAAAAAAGTCGTGATGTCTTTAATTTAGAGA
This sequence comes from Zanthoxylum bungeanum, assembly GCA_019454045.1. Classification (NCBI taxonomy): domain Eukaryota; kingdom Viridiplantae; phylum Streptophyta; class Magnoliopsida; order Sapindales; family Rutaceae; genus Zanthoxylum; species Zanthoxylum bungeanum. The sequence continues at coordinate 16,509 of SKCR01008970.1, read as the reverse complement.
AATCTAAAAGGAAAAGATCGGATGAAATAAATAACACATAACTTTGGCATATGAGATTAGGTCATATAGGTATAAAACGCATAACCAAACTAGTTAAGGATGGTGTGATAGCAGATCTAACCATAGAACCTTTACCAGTTTGCGAATATTGTATTCAAGCTAAAATGATCAAATCCTCATTTAGTGGTGTTGGACACCGTGCCAATGATTTATTGGGACTTGTACATTCCGATGTATGTGATCCTTTAAATCATGCTGTCATTGGTGGGTTTCAATACTTTGTAATTTTATCGATGATTTGTCAAGATATGGTTATGTGTTTCTTATGAAACACAAATCGGAAACCTTTGCAAAGTTCAAAGAATACCGATTTGAAGTAGAGAAACAGACCGGAAAACTCTTGAAATGCCTTCGATCAGATCGGGGCGGTGAGTACATGAGCAGTGAGTTCGTGAGTTATTTAAAAGAGAATGGGATTCTCACTTAATATGCTCCTCTAGGCACTCTTCAACACAATGGTGTTTCGGAAAGAAGGAATCGAACTTTATTAGATATGGTTCGATCGATGATGAGTTTTACTGATCTATCAATATATTTGTGGGGCTATGCTCTAGACACCGTTGCTCATCTTCTGAACAAAGTTCCATCGAAAGCTGTTCTGACCACTCCGTATGAGTTATGGACTGGAAGGAAACCGAGTCTTAAGTATGTTAAGATTTGGGGTTGTCCTGCCTATGTAAGAGTTACACAGCGAGATAAACTTGCACCTAGAGGGTATAAGTATCGATTCATTGGATATCCTAAAAATTCCATAGGATATCAGTTCTATGATCCCGAGAACCGAAATGTGTTCGTTGCTCGAAATGCAACTTTCTTAGAACACAATTTGTGCTAGAAAGTGCAGATTATAGAATGATTGATTTAGATGAAATCAATCAAAGTAACATTGAATCGACGATAGAACCAGAAGTTCAAGAAGATGAGACCTTTGACACAAACACCTGTAGGTCACAAAGGATATCGAGACCCCCTGTCAGGTACAGGACGTCATCTGATGATACGCTCGATGTTTTCTTACGAAGAAAAATCCTTTAACCTACAGAGAGGCGATGTTAGACATCGATGCAGAAAAATGGATGGAAGCTATGAAATCCGAGATTGCCTCAATGCATGATAATCAAGTCTGGGACTTGGTTCCGCTTCCCGACGAAATTGTTCCTATCGGTTGTAAATGGGTTTACAAGAGGAAGCGGGGGCCCGATGGAAATGTTGAAACCTTTAAGGCCCGTCTTGTAGCAAAAGGATATACTCAGAAATCAGGTATTGATTATGAGGAAACCTTTTCTCATGTAGCCATGCTTAAGTCTATCATGATTTTATTAGCTATTGCCGCACACTATGATTATGAAATTTGGCAAATGGATGTGAAAACGGCTTTTCTGAATGGAAATCTTGAGGAAGATATTCATATGGAACAACCCGAGGGATTCGCATTCGCCAAAGATCCTAATCTGGTAAGTAAGCTTAAAAGGTCTATTTATGGACTTAAACAAGCTTCCCGTAGTTGGAATCTTCGTTTTGACAAAGTGATCAGATCGTCTAGTTTCATCAAAAATGAAGAGAAATCATGTGTCTATAAAAAGGTTAGTGGGAGCATGGTAGTCTTCTTAGTGCTTTATGTTGATGATATATTTATTATTGGAAACCATATAGGTATGTTACAATCTGTCAAAGCTTATCTCAGTAAGAATTTCTCCATGAAGGATTTGGGAGATGCCTCTTATATACTAGGTATAAAGCCTTATAGAGATAGAGCGAGGAGGTTGATAGGACTCTCTCAGCCCTAGTACATTGATTTGATCTTAGAAAGGTACAACTTTGTTGACTGTAAGACAGTCAATGTACCTTTCAAACATGGTATTCATCAGTCTAAGAAAATATGTTCTAAGACAGATGATGAATGGGCTAAAATGCTTAGCCAGCCTTATGCTTCCACTGTTGGTAGGATAATGTATGCCATGTTATGTACTAGACCTGATATCGGCATGGCTATAAGTGTTACAAGCCGTTATCATTCTGATCCGGGTTAGGATCATTGGATGGCTGTGAAACATATCCTGAAATACCTTAAGGGTACAAACGATAAGTTTCTCATTTATGGAGAAAATGACTTACAATTGAGAGGTTACACAGATTTAGATTTTCAATCTGATCCAGATGATAGAAAGTCTACATCCGGGTTTGTGTTTTCTCTCAATGGCGGTGCCATTATAGTTTGTAAAGTACGAACTGAAGAAAATGTAGCGGATCCACTGACTAAAGCCTTAACTCCCAAGATGTTTGAGAAACACGTGGAGTCCATGGGTATTAGATACCATCGTGAATTGCACTAGATAAAGTGGGAGTGTTGGAAATTGTGATCGAGCACCATTCACTTTTTGTATGAATATTTGATATTTATGCAATATAATATTTATTTTATCATGGTTATTTATTTATTTATATGGTAAAACTCTTACTTTTATTTATATATTATAAATCTAATAGTTAGATTACTCTAAGAGTTAGAGATTTCGAGTTACACTCGGAACCTTATATGAATTTAGTAAAGACCCGAGAGTTTCAACATATGGTGATATAGTTGCAAGAGTTGCAAATGGTGTTGAGAAATATCACGCATTCTCTCTAATATAAATTATTCCTCCTCTAGATATATTGACATGGGTCGATCATTATATTGGTAAGACTAGTGCATTGTCTATATATGTAATGGACATATAGTTTGTCTCAACAGACTGAGAGCTTAACGGAAGTTCGTATAGAAATGCAGATATTCATTTGTTGAATGAATATTGAATTAACTCATAAAAGATGACTAATAGATATTCATAAACTGTCAATAGTTATCTTTTCGAGTTGAGTAGTTATTATGGTCCTTTGACTTGATACACCACGGTGGTCTTGTGAGTGATCCTCTGTGCCTGATACCTTGCATGTCAGAGACCTTTCATGGTCTGGCCTCTGGATGACTGTTAGGTATAGACCGATGCTCACGAAGATCGGTGTTTGTTAAGATGAGGATTCGTCAGTCCATATGGTTGGATTTTGTTTCCAGAAATTTTCAGAATATATTCCGGAAATCTTTTGGTCGAAAGTTAGTTGAAGAAATTATTTCTTTAACATTATAAATAATATTCAAAAATAGTTTTGCTATATTATTTATTAATGGAATATAAGGATGAAAAGTTTCATATATTGAGAAGATAAGGTTTTGACAGTACAACTATAACCTTACTCAATTGGAAACATTAATGACGATGGGATTATACATTAGCGTTTTAACCTCAACTTGTATGGTTCGACGTGTCGTGTTGTTTAGTCATGATTTGTAGGTGGACATGCCTTCTTGAAATATATATACTTATATGAGATATATAAGTATATATATACGTAACAACTGAACGTGAGCCTAAAGAGTTCCATTATATTCAGTTTACTCGTTGAGCAGTAGGGCGACCTTTCGTCAAATGTTGACAAAGTAATTTTTGGGTTTTTAAGGATTAAATTGTTTTATTTGATAATTCATGAGATGAATTGAATTAGTTAATTTTATATCAAGAGTTGATATAAGTTTATTGTATAATAGATGTAAATTTGATTTACATTAAATTGGTAATTAATTAGTAAATTAATTTAATTGTTAAATTAATGTACAAAATTAAGTACTTGGTTTATACAAATAAATGTTTTAATTAATTAAAGTAACTTTAGTTAATGTAATTGAATATTTTTTGTTAAAGTAACTAAAATCTTTTAATTGCAATTTTAGTTACCTTGGTTGGTGAGATAATTTTAACTTTGGTTAAGTTAATTTTTGAAAATGAGTGGTGTAGGGAAAATATTCCCTTGAACCATGGTTTAATTAAAGGGCTTGGGTTAGGTTTTCTTCGTTTTCTATTAATAAAAGCAAAAAGCAAAAATATAAAAAATGGCTCATTAATTTCTTGATTACCTTTTTTTTCCTTTCTGCCTGCACTCTGCCGAAAAAAGAAAACAAATGAAAGAAAAGCAAATTTTTTTTAAAAGAAGCAGTGAGCCTGCCGAGCAAGGAAAAATGAAATGAAGTGAATTTGTTTTGATTTTTGCTCTCTTAATCCAAGCCTACATCTCACCAAAGATCACCCAAATAAATTATCATGAGCATAGAATTAATCCTTAGAGCAATGATATACACACATACAATCTCACTAACAAAAATTATACCCCTTTCACTGTAGCTACAGTGATTGCTACAGTGATCACTATAGCTACAGTGAGAGGGGTGTAGTTTTTGTTAGTGAGATTGTATGTAAGTGTAGCATTTTTCTTAATCCTTAAGAGTTAGGGGTTGATTATTATTCTTGAAGTTTTCTTTTCTTAGGGTTTTTAAGAGTTAAAATTTGGGAAAAGTTGGTTGCTACTTTTGAGTGATCAAACCACATTTTGATCACCAAGATTTGTTCCTTGAGTTGCTTAATTTGGTGGAATTTGGAGAAAACTTAAAGTTTGGAAAATTTGGAAAAGCTTGAAGGAAGGATCAATTGACAAAGCTTGTTGGTACATTTAATTTGTGAATTTATTTGTTCAATTTGTTGATTAATTTAGTTGAGAAAAATTGTTGTGGAAGTGTTGGATAAATTGGTAGCATTTATGTGAGGAATTAGAAGCATTTAAGTGTTGAAAATTAGTATATAATTGATATGTTAATTTTTGAATGCTTGGATTAATTTTTCAAGAGTTGGAAAATTATTTTATATGCTTGAATTAATTTTTTTAAGTGTTGGAAAATTAATTTTCATATGTTTGGATTATTTTTAAGTGTTGAAAATAATTTTAGAAGATTGATTTAAGCGTGTTGAAATTTTTAAATGGACTTATGGTAATTTCTAATACATGAAAATATTTTAATGCATTGGAAATTTTAAGTTTGTAATTAAAAATTTAAACCCATTGTTATAAGGACTTCCGTAAATAAAAAAAAAAAATTATTCGCTCGGGATTTGATCTCGGGCGGGTTTCCGCTGCGCTCGGGTTTGTCCGTTCCTCACTCAACAAGTGGTAACAGAGCGATACGTGCTTCTAATTGTTCATGTTCCTTACAATTTTTCTCAATGTTATAAAATGCCTATGCATACATTTAATTGTGAATTACATGTTTTAGGCATTTTTGGACATGCATACATTTTATATATTTGTATGCATTTAACTTTGGAAAAATCTCTACGCTAGATTATTAAGTGTCATTATTTTAGTTGAAAATATGACATGGTCCGGCTTGTCTATACGGTGTTAGTGAAACCATTGTGATTATTCCCAATATTTCTAAAGCGTGAGGGATTGGTTATAATATTTTCTACTATTCTGGTTAAGCATGAGATGAGTCGAATTTAAGAGAAAATATTATCCAATATTGCTAAAGCGTGAAGCGTGAGGTTAATATTAGTATCTTACTTTCGGCAATAGGCAAGTTGATCTAAAAATTGAACTATCCAATATTGTTAAAGTGTGAGGATGAGATTCGATTTAGGACCGGATGTAAGAGTTGCATGAGATGCAATTGACAATAGTTGTCTACCTTCTCGAATTTACAAATATCAATATTGCTAAAGCGTGAGATTTGCGTAAATGTCAAGAAGGATCTACTTTGCTTTGTGAGATTTAAGAGTTAAATTTTCGTATTCTTGTTTGTAGAGATTATAAAGAATATGTAAGATAATGCGAGGGCACTTTATAGAAAAAGTAAATCCATATTCTATTTAGTGTTTTTATCATGATATTTAAATATTAATTTCTGCTTTATTTTATCCTTGTGTAGACAGAATGTCTGTGTCGAACCCGCTTTCACGTATACTTGATACGCATAAGCTCTAGGGTGTTGTTAACTATAATGTTTAGCTTATGAATCTCCGTATTCTTTGCCAAGCGGAGCAACTAAAATATGTTCTAGATCGTCCAATGCCCGCAAGGGTTTCAGATGATGCTTTAGATGAGGAACGCGAGACGTTCAAAAGATGGAAGGATGATGATCAGAAAGTCTGGTCATACATCTTGGGATCTATGGTGCCGGAACTAAAGAGGAAGTATATGCCGATGCCTAATTCCGGATCCATCTTGATGCATATGAAGGAACTATTCAATGATCGACCACTGGTAGAGATATATAGGGTGGCTGTCGAGCTTTTTCATACTTTCCTCCCAGAGGGAAAACCTGTTAGCCCACATATGATGAAGCTAATAGACTGTATCGAAGAGCTTGAAAGGATGGATATTCATATCGATAACCGCCTCGGGAATAGTGTGATTCTCGCATCTCTTCCTAAGTCTTTCAATGACCTTATCGTTAACTTTAACATGCATAAGATGCTTCCCACCTATTCTGAGTTGCACAATATGTTGCTGACGGCTCAAGAAGACATGAATAAGAATAGTTCTGCTTTAATGGTCACTGGTGGTTCTTCTTCTGGACCTTCTCAGGCTTCTCAAAAGCTTGCTGGGAAGAAACAGAAAAATAAGAAGAAAGTTAAAGGTAAAGGTCCAAAGGTTGCTTCCGCAGGGGTTTCTAAGCCAAAGGTGAAGACAGATGATGCAAAAGGAAAATATTTCTACTGCAACATGCTTGGAAACTGGAAACGCAACTGTCCGAAGTATTTAGCTTATTTGAAGATAGAGCCCTCAAGTATTTGTTTTCCTATTATTGACATTACACTTGCTTTTGATTCTAGTTCGACTTGGGTGTTAGACACCGCTTGTCCTTCTCATATCTGCAATACGTTGCAGGATCTGAGAGAAACTAGAAGACTAAAGCTGGGAGAGATCCAACTGCGAGTAGGGAATAAAGATTCTCTACAAGTTGAAGTAGTAGGATTTTTGTGTTTGACACTCTCAGATGAATTTAATATTTGACTTAATAACTGTTATTTTATGCCGAATATGATACGACAAATCATCTCACTTCCTGTATTTGACAGCGAAGGATTTCATATAATTTTAAAGATGGTCTTTTGAATTTATATGATATTATGAATGTTTTGCTTGTTTCATGTCCCATGGTTAATGGACATTATATTCTTGCAAAAAAGTCGTGATGTCTTTAATTTAGAGAAATCTAAAAGGAAAAGATCGGATGAAATAAATAACACAGAACTTTGGCATATGAGATAAGGTCATATAGGTATAAAACGCATAACCAAACTAGTTAAGGATGGTGTGATAGCTGATCTAACTATAGAACCTTTACCAGTTTGGAATATTGTATTCAAGCTAAAATGATCAAATCCTCATTTAGTGGTGTTGGACACCGTGTTAATGATTTATTGGAACTTGTACATTCCGATGTATGTGGTCCTTTAAATCATGCTGCCATGGGTGGGTTTCAATACTTTGTAACTTTTATCGATGGTTTCTCAAGATATGGTTATGTGTTTCTTATGAAACACAAATCGGAAACCTTTGAAAAGTTCAAAGAATACCGATTTGAAGTAGAGAAACAAACCGGAAAACTCTTGAAATGCCTTCGATCAGATCGGGGCGGTGAGTACATGAGCAATGAGTTCGTGAGTTATTTAAAAGAGAATGGTATTCTCGCTCAATATGCTCCTCCAGGCACTCTTCAACACAATGGTGTTTTGGAAAGGAGGAATCAAACTTTATTAGATATGGTTCGATCGATGATGAGTTTTACTGATCTACCAATATACTTGTGGGGCCAAGCTCTAGACATTGCTGCTCATCTTCTGAACAAAGTTCCATCGAAAGCTGTTCCGACCACTCCGTATGAGTTATGGATTGGAAGGAAACCGAGTCTTAAGTATGTTAAGATTTGGGGTTGTCTTGCCTATGTAAGAGTTGCACATCGGGATAAACTTGCACCTAGAGGGTATAAGTATCGATTCATTGGATATCCTAAAAATTCCCTAGGATATCAGTTCTTGATCCCGAGAACCGAAATGTGTTCGTTGCTCGAAATACAACTTTCTTAGAAACACAATTTGTGTTAGAAAGTGCAGATTATAGAATGATTGATTTAGATGAAATCAATCAAAGTAACATTGAATCGACGATAGAACCTCAAGTTCAAGAAGATGAGATACCTTTGACACAACACCTCGTAGGTCACAAAGGATATCGAGACCCCCTGTCAGGTACAGGACGTCATCTGATGATACGCTCGATGTTTTCTTAATTGATGAAAAAGATCCTTTAACCGACAGAGAGGCGATGTTAGACATCGATGCGGAAAAATGGCTGGAAGCTATGAAATCCGAGATTACCTCAATGCATGATAATCAAGTCTGGGACTTGGTTCCGCTTCCCGACGAAATTATTCCTATCGGTTGTAAATTGGTTTACAAGAGGAAGCGGGGGCCCGATGGAAATGTTGAAACCTTTAAGGCCCGTCTAGTAGCAAAAGGATATACTCAGAAATCAGGTATTGATTATGAGGAAACCTTTTCTTCTGTAGCCTTACTTAAGTCAATCATGATTTTATTAGCTATTGCCACACACTATGATTATGAAATTTGGCAGATGGATGTGAAAATGGCTTTTCTGAATGGAAATCTTGAGGAAGATATTCATATGGAACAACCCGAGGGATTCGCATTCGCCAAAGATCCTAATCTGGTAAGTAAGCTTAAAAGGTCTATTTATGGACTTAAACAAGCTTCCCGTAGTTGGAATCTTCGTTTTGACGATGTGATCAGATCGTCTAGTTTCATAAAAAATGAAGAGAAATCATGTGTCTATAAAAAGGTTAGTGGGAGCATGGTAGTCTTCTTAGTGCTTTATGTTGATGATATACTTATTATCGGAAACCATATAGGTATGTTACAATCTGTCAAAGCCTACCTTAGTAAGAATTTGTCCATGAAGGATTTGGGAGATGCCTCTTATATACTAGGTATAAAGCCTTATAGAGATAGAGCGAGGAGATTGATAGGACTCTTTCAGTCCTAGTACATTGATTTGATCTTAGAAAGGTACAACTTTGTTGACTGTAAGACAGTCAATGTACCTTTCAAACATGGTATTCATCTGTCTAAGAAAATGTGTTCTAAGACAGATGATGAATGGGCTAAAATGCTTAGCCAGCCTTATGCTTCCGCTGTTGGTAGCATAATGAATGCCATGTTATGTATTAGAGCTGATATCGACATGGCTATAAGTGTTACAAGCTGTTATCAGTCTGATCCGGGTCAGGACCATTGGATTGCTGTGAAACATATCCTGAAATACCTTAAGGGTACAAAGGATAAGTTTCTCATTTATGGAGAAAATGACTTACAATTGAGAGGTTACACGGATTTAGATTTTCAATCTGATCCAGATGATAGAAAGTCTACATCTGGGTTTGTGTTTTCTCTCAACGGCGGTGCCATTATAGTTTGTAAAGTACGAACTGAAGAAAATGTAGCGGATCCACTGACTAAAGCCTTAACTCCCAAGATGTTTGAGAAACACGTGGAGTCCATGGGTATTAGATACCATCGTGAATGGAACTAGATCAAGTGGGAGTGTTGGAAATGGTGATCGAGCACCATTCACTTTTTGTATGAATATTTAATATTTATGCAATATAATATTTATTTTGTCATGGTTATTTATTTATTTATATGGTAAAACTCTTACTTTTATTTATATATTGTAAATCTAAGAGTTAGATTACTCTAAGAGTTAGAGATTTCGAGTTACACTCGGAACCTTATATGAATTTAGTAAAGACCCGAGAGTTACAACATATGGTGATATAGTTGCAAGAGTTGCAAATGGTGTTGAGAAATATCACGCATTCTCTCTAATATAAATTATTCATGGTCTAGATATATTGACATGGGTCGATCATTATATTGGTAAGACTAGTGTATTGTCTATATATGTAATTTACATATAGTTTGTCTCAACAGACTGTGAGCTTAACGGAAGTTCGTATAGAAATGCAGATATTCATTAGTTGAATGAATATTGAATTAACTGATAAAAGATGACTAACAGATATTCCATAAAACTATCAATAATTATCTTTTCGAGTTGAGTAGTTATTGTGGTCATTTGACTTGAGACACCACGATGGTCTTGTGAGTGATCCTCTGTGCTTGATACCATGCATGTCAGAGACCTTTCATGGTCTGGCCTCTGGATGACTGTTAGGTATAGACCGATGCTCACGAAGATCGGTGTGTGTTAAGATAAGGATTCGTCAGTCCATATGGTTGGATTTTGTTTCCAGAAATTTTCAGAATATATTCCGAAAATCTTTTGGCCGAAAGTTAGTTGAAGAAATTGTTTCTTTAACATTATAAATAATATTCAAAATAGTTTTCCTATATTATTTATTAATGGAATATAAGGATGAAAAGTTTCATATATTGAGTAGATAAGGTTTTGACAGTACAACTATAACCTTACTCAATTGGAAACGTTAATGACGGAGGGATTATACATTAGCATTTTAACCTCGACTTGTATGGTTCGACGTGTCGTGTTGTTTAGTCATGATTTGTAGGTGGACAGGCCTTCATGAAATATGTATACAAATATATTAGATATATAAGTATATATATACGTAACAACTGAACGTGAGCCTAAAGAGTTCAATTATATTGAGTTTACTCGTTGAGCACTAGGGCGACCTTTCGTCAAATGTTGACAAAATATTTTTTGGATTTTTAAGGATTAAATTATTTGATCCGATAATTCATGAGATGAAATGAATTAGTTAATTTTATATCAAGAGTTGATATAAGTTTATTGTATAATAGATGTAAATTTGATTTACATTAAATTATTAATTAATTAGTAAATTAATTTAATTGTTAAATTAATGTACAAAATTAAGTACTTGATTTATACAAATAAATGTTTTAATTAATTAAGGTAACTTTAGTTAATGTAATTGAATATTTTTAGTTAAAATAACTAAAATCTTTTAATTGCAATTTTAGTTACCTTGGTTGGTGAGATAATTTTAACTTTGGTTAAGTTAATTTTTTAGAATGAGTGGTGTAGGGAAAAGATTCTCTTAAACCATGGTTTAATTAAAGGGCTTGGGTTAGGTTTTCTTTATTTTCTATAATAAAAGCAAAAAGCAAAAATATAAAAAATGGCTCATTAATTTCTTGATTACCTTTTTTTTCCTCTCTGCCTGCACTCTGCCGAAAAAAAAAAAAAGAAATGAAAGAAAAGCAAATTTTTTTTAAAAGAAGCAGTGAGCTTGCCGAGCAAGGAAAAATGAAATGAAGTGAATTTGTTTTGATTTTTGCTATCTTAATCCAAGCCTAATCTCACCAAAGATCACCCAAATAAATTATCATGAGCATAGAATTAATCCTTAAGAGTTAGGGTTGATTATTGTGTTGGACAAAATGACCCATAGCGTCACTATTTGCACAGATCAAGGAAATTGCACTCTCATCATTTGTGATTAGATCACCATAGATATATAAATGAAGAGAGGTCCCTATGATTAGTTCCTGGATTGAGAATGATATGAGACAGTATCAGTCCCCGAAGGATTAATCATTAAATATCCCTAGCCGGAGTATTATCGAGACTGGACATCGATAATGCGGAATAGGCTAGTATTGCACTTGTGTGCGTTGTGAGGGCACAACGGCATAGTTCTCATATATATAATTATCGGATACTTATGCAAGTGCGATAGGAGGTCGTGTTTCACCGATGGTACGGGAAACAGCTTCGCTCTGGATAGACCCCTCGGAATCCCATTGGTATTATGACTATGTGTCTATGGGAGGCCGAAATCAAGGTAGGTGTGTAAGTCTTAACCTGAGACTTGCATCGCTAATACTTGCGATAATCGGTAGACTTTGGTCTTGGTGGTACAGGGCTTTAACCGGTTCTGCGTACACCACTTCTGGGTTTATCAGAGAGTCGTAGTGTATTGGGTGTGATGTCAAGACGGAAGTATCACTTCAGTCATAATGGAGATGATGTCACGCAGGATACGGTACTAGTGCTCTTGAGTGTTGCGCAACCAATCGAGATATTGTGACCAGGTCATGAATATCCGATTATAGAGACTATGTTACCAGACATCCGATATGTGCTTCGGACGGGGTAGACACTTATCCAGCCCCAGCCCTAGCACGTGACTATCCGATACTGGGCCGATACACACAATACATTGGTATACTACGCTTGATACAGATCTTAATATTCTTAAATGGATATGTCCGAAGAATTGGGTAGACTTGGTGCTTTGCTAGGAGTCGACCTTGTCTCGTAAATCGGTAGAACGTAGTACATGGTACGTACGTGATTCGGATACTCCGACGACCGTATTTACTGCCAATTTATCCGGGGATCTCATGGGTCGCTTTCCGATAATCCACCGATGACGCACAACTCGCACTCTTGAATAATCTGGGATTATATAGAAGAGAGAGAAAATTAATCTATGATTAATTACGGAGATATTTTATCTAGGATAAAATATCGTCTAGAGAGAGATAACGATTAATTTGGAATTAATCGGTAAATTAATATATTCGATATATTAAATGAAATTAGATTTCGACGCGGAATTAAAATTAGATTTTAATTCGGGCGAACGAATTAATTTAGAATTAATTCGTTAGCGACGTGAATAGTGAATTCGCTAGGCGTAATCATTTAATTACGACGCGACGGAAAAATCGTTAATTTGGAATTAGCGAACCCGAGCCCGAGTGTGATTGCGAGCGCATTCGTATTTCGAATTCAAGTGCGGCATCGCAAGTCGTATCAAGCGTCAAATCAATCGTTACATCAAGCGTCAAATCAAAAGTCACTTTGAGTGATTGATTGATTGATTGATTGATTGATTGATGGATTGATGGATTGACTTGCATCACATCACTTTATTAAGTGACATGTGAATAGTTGATGTAAGTTGGTGTAATAGTGTTTGGAGGGAAAATCATTTGCTTTTGGTTTTATTTAAATCAATAAGTAATTGGTTTTATTATTTTTTCTTGGAAAATATATAAAGGCTTTTTGGAAAAGCTTTACCAACCATTACACACAACTTTTATCTCTCTCAATTTCTCTCTTCTCCTCACGCCAAAACATGAGTTTCTTCACTGGTTTTGAACCAGTTTGGCGTGACAATAGGGGAGCAAGAGTGGTTTTTCATGGTGAGAAATAAAGTGCTAGCACACTTACGAGTCTTGCGAAGGTGGTAGGGAGGTTCACCCATGAGCCGGGATCCATCGGACGAGGCTTGGAGCTCCGTTTCGTCACTCAAAATTCTGAAAATGGAGGCAGTGAACTGCAGCAGTTTGGCGTCCTTGGCAGTGGCTATTTGGCCTTGATTCGTCTCCAAATCGACTCAACCGATCGATGTGAGTATTCCGCTACCTCCGTTGATGTATTCACACGCATTGTTTTCATTGCTTGTTTGATCTTGGGACCTAGATAATAACCAACAATGGCATCAAGAGCTTAGGTTCAAGCATGAAAAATGTAGGGCTTAAAATTGGGTATTTTGGTTTTGAGCATGATTTTATGAAATTGGATGATTGAGCATGTTTAAATGTTGTTGTATTGAAGATTGATTTGATCAATTTCAAGAAAATGTGTTTGGAACAATTTTCCCCAATTTGATGGTGTTGGCCGAATGTGGTAGTCATTTTGGAAATTTGGAATTTTTTCATTTTGGTTCATTGGATGAGTTGTAATGATGTTGGATGATGTTAATTTGAAGTCAATTAGATTGAATTTTGAATTGAACAAAAATCCCCAATTTGCTTCACTTGGCCGAATGGTATAATGCCCTAATATCTTGGATTTTTGATTTTATGAACATTGGATGTGTGTGGAATCATTTAGGATGTTGATTTAATGTCGATTGTGGGTTTGATTGGATTGAAACCAAATCGGATGTGAAATCCCTCCCTTGGCCGAGACCTTTAAGCATGTAATGGGTTTGATTTTTTCATTTATGTGTGTTGGACATATGATAATGATAATGAGCATGATTAATTGGACTAATAGGGTGTTTTGGAAATGTTGATTTAGTTGATTAATCATATAATACACTTTGGTAATTAAATTGGGAAAATTGGATTTTTGAATTTAATTATTTGGGCCTATTTTTGATATTGGGCTTCTATGTGTTGTAATTGGACTTATTGGGCTTGATTTTATCAAGTTGGGTTTAGGCCAAATGGATTGGATCCAATTGCCCAAAACCACTTCCGTTAAGCCCAAATGCGACTTAATGAACCTTTAAAGTTCAATTGGGCCTAATGGGCCAAGATTGATTTATGGGCTTATGGGGTAAATCCCGGATTGGACTTTGGTTATTGGTTTGACCCGAATTGACCAAAAGTCCACGCCTTAAGAAATCAATTAAAAGCCCATTGGACTTTAATTGAATTGACGTTGGACGTTAATCGGTCTTTGAGACGCGTTACGATTAAATTTGGAATTTAAATCGTAAAAGGTTTATTAATAAAGTGTAATATTTAATTTGGAATTGAATAGTGAATTAGTATTAAATACATGTTAAATTAGATTTAATGATGTAGTTTAATTTAATTCATCGATTCGTACTTTAAGTACTTATTCGCAAAAACGAGTTTGACTCGAACAAAATCAAATCATTGTTTGAACATTGGATGATCACTTAATTATCAGATTAATTAATTTGATTAGATTGATTGATAGCATGCTTATGTGTGTGAATACGTGGTTGTGTTGAATGAATAATGTATATCAGATGGATATTAGATGGGTGGGCAATTTTAGAAATTGTTGTAATAAATTCGATTTATTAAATTGGACCTGCGTGTCCAGCCTTATCACCTTCATTCTCTTTGTATTCTCTTCTCACCTATTCCCCTCCATGTAAATGAGGTTTCTTTAGAAGTGTAGTGTAACTGGTAGAAGTAATACTAGTGCTAGCTTGAGTGAGAAAGGGAGAGATTTGATCTAGGATCAATGTGTAAAGTATCCATCCGCATATCATTATTATTTATTTCATACTCGCTTTATTAGAATGCATGTTTAAGGGTGTATGATGATGAAACCTTAACAAAGATAATTAAATTGGTAGCCAATTTACACGCGAAAAACCCTCGTTAAATATCAAGCGTTTATTTTCATTCCATTGAGTGATTCTTGCTCAAGATCCGAGATTGGCAGGGGTTGTTGGCCAAGTCAAGCCCTGTCCGTCGAAGATGTGTTTAATCACGAGGCTTTGTTCCATATCGGTGTCGTGTCCAAGTTGTGGTTTGTTGGCCAAAGTCAAGACCACTTCTTGTCCATTGACATTGATTACGAAGCTTCCATGTCAATGGGTCCGCGCTTGACTGGGATCACTAGGTTTGTTATGCCAAAGCCAAGGCCTAGTTGATTCAGAGGAAAAAGTTAGGGTATACATTCGATGTATAGCATATATAAGATATATGTTTGGACTTGGATGTCCACCTACTGGATCTAGGAGTTGGATGGGATCCAATTGATCTTCGAGATCTACCTAGTTAATTATCATACAATTTGTTGGCCAAAGTCAAGATTGTGTGATATTTAACGGGATCCTAGCCCACTAGGAACACGGTTTCCCGAGTACTCGACAGAGGGTTAGAGGCTCGACGAAAAATAGTGGGTGGCAAGTATTGAATTTGCAACATTCGTTCGAATACTCGCTAAAACGCGCTCATCTATATTTTACTCGTCATATTAATCAAAAGTATTAGTTGGACTAATATTTATGTTGTTTAAAAATATATATAGTTGGACTATATACAAACTCATTCAATATATAGTTGATTTTATAATTGGATTATAGTAATCAATATAATTGAATTAAAATTATAGTTGATTAAATAATTGGATTATTGTAATCATTAGAATAAATAGTACCTTATTAAATTGATTAAATAGTTGGACTATTGAAATCAAGAAAGAATTGAAAAGTTGAATATTTAAAATATATAATCCTTCGATTAAATGTTTTAAATGATTTAATTTTATTGGGAATTAATAATAGGTTACTTTATTGGATAAAATAACTTGTTATATCTAGGCCCATAATTAAGCAAATAAGTAGAGCATAAAATCTTTGGAAGATTTATGTGATGATGACTTTAGTGCTTAATTAATATACTTATCATAAATCTATCTTTAGATTTAAAAGTATTAAATTGCAATTAATAATTCTTAGAGAATTGATTTGACTATTCTAGAGGTGAAAAGTCAAAGTTTGCAATTGGGCGTGTTGCACAAGGTGCACATCGTTTCGATATTCCGAAACCCAAGGCTTGGCCAAAGGTTTGTGAAATATTGAAAAGATAATTGACATATCCCAAATTGACTACCATTGGATATGGAAGACACGAAGGAATTAAAGAAAGGGCGAGGCTCTGACTTTAAAATATTTGTCAAGTTATGTTCACTACTAGTATTGAAATTGGATTTTACATACTTAGTGTGGTACATAAAATATATGTATTGATGTTCAGAATCCGC
>SKCR01008969.1:0-44755 GCA_019454045.1 Zanthoxylum bungeanum | reverse complement strand
ACCTCATATGGTCATCTTTGGTCTGGTCGGACCTAGTGTGGTCGGATCATGACCTCATGTGGTTGGCATGACCTCATGTGATCGGATCATGACCTCATGTGGTCGGACCATGACTTCATGTGGTCGGACCAAGGGTCTTTTGTGGTCGGATTATTACTTCATCTGATTGGATCATGCATGTGAGTAATGTTTTTGGGTTTAGGTGAAATCCGAATAGATTATTCATATAAGATATTGAATAATTTACTCGGTATTTTGGAAAAAATTTTGAAATACGATTTCAGCCCCGACCCGCGTTTCCGCTGCGACTGACCCGAACCCTTACACAAACATGCAAGCATGTTTGGTGGAAGTTTGACAATTTTTATTTTTGATAATGACTTTAGTAATTAAACATAACATAATTTCAGATTATTCATCAATTTCGGTCATGAAAACTTTAGAATTCGAAAATATTATGAACTTCAAAGTTGTAGACCTTTGAGTTTTCTTTAATCTGAAACTTTAATCACCTCAATCCGATATCAGAGTAGAAAGTTATGGCTAAAATACGAAAATTGCGTAAAATTAAAATTTCTGAAATTGTACTTCGTTAGAATGTCATTTCAAGTTTCCAACCTCTAAAATCCAAATATCGAGTCCAGTTTTTGCCTTTATTTGTTCCATATTTCGTTATGATTGATTCCATTGAGTCCCGATTTTATTTTATCTGTAAAATAAATAAAAACACATCAAAACTTTTATCAAACCCGAGAAATTAAATAAAATATTAGGTCAAAGAAGCTAGAAATAGTGATATATTTTTCGCTCATCAATATGGATATATGTTATTATATTATATAAATGTGATCCACAGTCCCCAATGTGTGTGGCTTGGTGGTGTAGGGTCAAAGATCTCACCTTGAGATTCTGGGTTCGAATCCATGGGGTGCACTTCTTGTAAGAGCCTGGGACAGCCGGTGATTTTACCTGCGCCGCGGCCCAGAATGGGTGGTTTGGTGGCGGAGTTTCCATCGTTTCCAAAAAAAAAAAAAATTGTGATCCACATAAATTATGATTCATTATATTGATAACCAAAATACTCTTAAGAAATGTATGGGTTTACGGATCGGGTGTCGAATTTGGGTTTAAAAGGAACTGACCCGATAGAGGGCAGCTAAACCTAATTTTGACCTCCTTTTTCTTCTCTCGGCGTCATCTCATCACTCACGAGCTAGGAACTTGACTCTCCCTTTCTCTATTGGCAACAGTCGACCCTCTAAAGGACCTCAGGCAGGTACCGCGACTCTGTTACTTTCACCGCTTTGCTTCCCTTACCAGCTTTAAATTCTGATATTTTGTAAAACGAATTTCGGAATTTTAATTCATTGATTCAACTGCTTTATATTACATATTAACTTTTACTCATGCTTAAGCACTTTCAATTTCTTGTTTATCAAGTAGGCAACTGTAGTCTTGGTTCAAGAATTTTGAAGCCATGCCTGCTACAAAGAAGGTTAGTTCTACTTCTCACAAATTCTATTGCTTACTTTTTTTTTTTTTTTTTAAATATTTACTGATTTTCATTTGATATATTTGGGAAATTTGTTTTGTTTTGTTTTTTTTTTTTGGTTTATTTCAGATTTCTGATAACAGTCGTATAGGTAACGCATTTAGTAAATTGTTGAAGCAGATTGGGAATCCGGTTGATTTTGAATTACCTGATTGGTTTATTAAATCGAAGGCTACTCCTTACATATTCATTAAGCGAAGTATTTACTCATAATTCACTTTTGAGTTGTTGCTTTTTTAAGTGTTTATTCTTAAGTTATTGTTCTTTCCCTATGTGATTTTGAAATTCATCATGATTATGAATTGTAGATATATATCTCACGAAGAGGATTAAAAGACGGCTTGAGGATGATGGCATATTCTGCTCTTGCACGGCATCACTGGGTTCTCCTGGTGTTTGTGATAGAGACTGTCATTGTGGGTAAGAAATTATCTTTGTATATCACTTTCTGGCATATGCTGTGATGTGTTTGAGGTTGTGATGGATTTTTATCTAGGAGTAATCAAATGAGTAATTATGTGTTGCTCTACTTTTTATTTGCACTCGTATTTCTCTGGAGTTTCCTTATCGGAATTGTGATTGTTTTTAGCTTTTATTATTTATTGTTTGTTGGTTGAGTCCAAATCCAAAACTTGGTTTACTTTTTATTCTTCAGGATGCTCCTGTCTAGCTGCTCCTCTGGGTGCAAGTGTGGGAATTCATGCCTTAATAAACCATTCCAGCACCGACCTGTGAAGAAGATGAAACTAGTGCAGGTAGTGGGCATTTAGAATAAAACTTCATATGTCAAAAAACATTCCATTCTTTTCATTCTTCAAGCGCATATGCTTAAGACTTGATTTCCAGTCTTTCTTTGACATTAAGAAGTTTTGCATTCTGTTCAATAATCAATATCATTCGTTGCGTGGTTGTTGTTATTGTTCCTTCTATATACACTCAAAAGTCAAAATATGAAGTTAAATAAGATATGGTTGTAGACAGAGAAATGTGGAGCCGGGATTGTAGCAGATGAAGATATTAGACGAGGAGAGTTTGTAATTGAATATGTTGGGGAAGGTAACATCTTTGGTTATTGCATATTCTTCATTAAAATTTCTTTCCATATTATAAAGTTGCATTATATTTTGATCCCTTAGCATCTACTTAGTGTTTCTTCAATGCAGTTATCGATGACAAAACATGCGAAGAAAGACTTTGGAAAATGAAGCACCTTGGAGAAACTAACTTTTACTTGTGTGAGATCAATCGCGACATGGTAATTGATGCCACATTCAAAGGAAACAAGTCAAGATACATAAACCATAGTTGCCGGCCCAATACTGAGATGCAGAAATGGTTCAAATTAATCCCTCATCACTAATTTTGTTGTTATGTGTGAGTTTATTTCCTATCTTACGTATTTAATTTTTGTCTTTCTCAAGGATAATTGATGGTGAGACGAGAATAGGCATATTTGCAACTCGTGACATAAAAAAGGGCGAAAATCTGACCTACGACTACCAGTATGATTTCTTGCATGATTCTATTATTCCATACTGTTTGATATTTCTCTTAATACATTTGTCTATTTTATTATATATATATATTTAAGACTTCAAATATGTGTGTGTGGCTCTCTCTTCAAAAATTTGTATTTTTCATATCCCAGTATGCACAAATCTGACAAATTTAGCAGGTTTGTTCAATTTGGAGCAGATCAAGATTGCCACTGTGGAGCTGCAGGCTGCAGGAGGAAGCTGGGGGCAAAACCTAGCAAGCCTAAGATGTCATCAGATGCTGCTCTAAAGTTAGTAGCTTGTCAGGTGGCTGTATTTTCTCCCAGATTGAAAGCAATTTATCAGGATATAATGCTTTTTGAACTTGGATTCGAGGAATATATATACTGTGCATTTTGATTATGTATTCCTGTGATTATGCTAACTTAAATCTCTATGTTTTTTTTTAATGGTATGTATGTGTGCATCATTTATATACAGCAAGTGGGACTGTACATGCTTATAATATTACTTGTTCTTGCTGTCTGTATGAGTGTTGTCATTAGCAATCAAATATTGCCGGTGGAAATGTTTGTTATTTCTTCCTTAAGTCCTCTGCTTCCTTAGGCATCAGAGAGAGAGTTCTGGCTTTCTGCACTTTCTCACACCTGGCAGTCTGGCACCCAACCCTTCTTCCCCCTATCTTTTATTCATGAGCAGATAGATCCTTAATAGAAAGAGTTATTGTCTCACTCTGAGAGCAAAGTTTGCTAATTATCTCATATGTGTAGTGGCTGTGGTAGAGTAGGCTCAAATATCTCGACTGGTCAAATATGGATTGGGGTGAGATTACTTTTGGAATTGCTTATAAATTATTTCAAATTGCTTTTGCTATTATTTCTTAGTGTTCTTGGACATATTTCTAATACTTCATAAATGAATGAATTTTGAGGTAATGTTTAGTGACAAGTGACTTATGGAGGTCTTTTCGCCTTTGTCATTGTTTCTATCCTCAGCTTTTGAGTATGGTTTATAGAAACATGCTGACATTTTTTGCATTTCCGTTTCCATAAAGTGATTACCGACATGTATGGACCTATGCGGCTACCTTCTGATTTGAGAAAGGAAACAGAAAAGTAGGAGGGACATAGGGACAGACATGGGTGCGAGGTTCATGTTTTGTCATTTTCAGCTCTTGGTGTTACGCAGCTATAATGCTTTTTGGAATTTTGTTCTTAAAACTATGAATTTTAAGTCAGTATTTTTTAGGGGTGGCAATTTGGGTCCGGATTCGTTCGATTCAATTTGCTTTAAAGCGAATACGGGTTTGAAAAGATGGATTCGTTTAATAAATGGGTCAATCCGATTCGATTCGTTTATTAAACGAATCGAATACGAATTTAAGCTCATTGATTTGTTTATTCATTTATGATTCGTTTTATTATTTTTGTTTACTAGTTCTTGTTAATTTTCAATTAAGATTCAAGAAATTATAGCTAATTATCATAGAAAAAATAATATTTTCGATATTTGGTGAGGTATTTTTAGTAAATATATTAATTACATATTTCATATGTATATATTTATGAAGAATTAATGTAAATCAAGTGTGGTAAATTGTTTTATTAAATAATATCATTGACTAAACGAATAAACGAATATTCGTATTTGATTCGTTTTAAAAACGAATCGAATAAGAATCCATCACATTTTGATTCGATTAGTTTAGGATTCGATACAAATTCGATTCGTTGGTTCGTTTTGCCACCCCTAGTATTTTTGTCTGTGTTCAAGTTTATAAGTTTTCATATTACACTTTGAGAGGGTTAAAGTCTGCTTTGGTATATCACACATGTAAAATAGTCTGAGTTACATAATTTCCTACCTTTGAAAGGTGGCTAAGTCTGCTTTGGTATATCACATGTATAAAATAGTCTGAGGCTCCGAGCTACATAATTTCCAACCTTTGAATGGTGGCTCATTTCTGGTAAACCTGGTGGCTTCTTTGTGTGGATGAGCCACAAAAAATAATCCCAAAGCCTCTTGTTTCTTTTATTATTTTCTAATTTCTACTTGCAAAATAGAAATTTTCTTTGATTGGATGGGATCAAATTTAAAATTCATCAATGCAATCGGAATTGATTCTGCAAATCTGTTCTGAAATGATAAACACACCCTGCTTCTTCCCTTCATTTCCCTTCATGTTTTGCCATGTCATACATTGGAAGATTTTGTAGCTCCTCCTCCTACAATTTATTCAATCACTACTGGATTGTTTATTTTAGTTATAGTTTAATTCATTTAAGTTTTAAACTTTCTATCCATGTTTGATAGTCACTGTTAAACCTTTATACTATGTGCATTTTTCTGCAAACTTAGACTGATTCTGGGCTTTTTTTGGTTAGTTTTATCAGAATGAAGGTTTGCATACAGGTAAGAAAACTTTATTCCTGGATTTGAGTTTTGTATTGTCTGCTTTGACATATATCTTAGAATATCTAGTTGCCCTTCAGGAAGTTCACGGACATATAGTCAACGACAAATATGCCCTCAATGTTGCATTGGCAAAGTGATTAGAATATCTTATTCCTTTAATAAGAGGTACTTTGGAACTTTTATTTCCATCTGTGTTGCGATTTATCCCATTTCTGCCAATTAATTTACTTCAAATTCAGTTGCTTTTTCTCTTTTTAAAAATCTCTTACTTGCCTTTGGACTCGAAAGTATTTTAGTACTGATATACATCATCTATGATTATTCTGCTGAATTTTTTCCCCTCTGGCTCAAATATGTGCAGTTATTTTGGGATTATTAGACGGTTTGATGCGTATTCGGGTTTGCACAAGGTAAGAGTCTTTTATATGGCTACTGTTTGAACTTTCAAGATCATAAATAAGAAAATATGTTGATGTAGGTCTTGGTTGAAGATGGTTACAGTAAGTTTATTGACTTGGCTAAAGCAGATTGGGAATTTTCAACTGACCAATGTTCCTCTGAGGAGTAAGTGTACTTTCTCTTTTAAACTCATTTACCGAGGGAGAGAATTTCAATATATGCTTTGAATGAGACATGAACTTCTGATTTTGTTTTAAACCCTGTCAAACATTAGGTATTGGGAGGGTCATTGCGAATGGTCATGATGTTGCTTATCTTTATTCATTAGATTGGCGCGATATTCAATAATTTTAGCTGAAATTAATATAATTATGCCTGCTGTGAACTACTGTGCACTGCCTGTTAGTCATTGTTAGCTTTGTTGTGGAATGGCAGGAGTTCTTTTCTTTCGCACATGGCCTTTCTTGATTTGCAATTTTCATCGGTTATTTTTTTTCTTTTATCATGATTACTTCCAGTATGCTTGTATCCCTCTAGTCAGTTGATATAAACTGAGGATATTAATCATGTTGCAGGTAGCAGCAACCGGATTTGGTAATTGGTTGGTTAGACGCAGCATTACTGTCAGAGAACAGGGGATTCAAGTTCCTGAATTCATGATCCTGGAGACCTCATTGTCGTTTGTAGCAGAAGTTTGAACCATTCCTGTAATCAAGGATGTCTTTCTTGAACCAATGTTGTATCAGATCTAATTTTCTTCAAATAACATAATCTGTTGTTCTCTTTTCCTTCCCCATATCAAACATTCACAAGTTTTTATTTTTTATTTTTTTTTTAAAAAAAAGAAAATTATAATCACCAATATGGTTGTGGGGTTAGGCCAGAGCAATAGATGAGAAAAATCAAGTGTAATAGGGGAACAAACTCAAACCTCCAAAAGTAAAATGTAAATAATACAACCAAAATTATCTCCTAAACACAAGGAAACTGCTGTGCGAGAAATCACCAAACAAGCTGATGCGAACAAAAGGTAGTTAGCCAAGAAATCCGTAGCATGAATTGCTTCTCCAAAGACATACGTGATTCCAACAACAGCCCAAGTAACCGCTGTAGCAGAGTCAGAAGTGGCTTTTCTGCGGTCTTAACCAAGAAATCAATCTGATAGGAGTCCAAACTACTCAAAAAATAACTAACTGCTTGGTTTAATTCGAGTGAATGACATGGTTTCGTTTAATTCGAGACAAACTTATAAATTTCTAATTGTTAGTTAATAATTCGACACTCCAAAATCTTTGAGAGCTAATTTGTTGAAATTGATTGTTGTTTATTAATGGTTACTTCATACAAGTTATATAGCTAAGTGATGGCTTTACAAAGTAACTAACCGCTAACTAATTTTACTTAATCTTTCCTAAATAATTGCAACTAATTAACTAACTCTTAATGTGTAATATTGTCTTTCCCATCAGAGGGACCTTATCCTCAAGGTCATAAAATGATACGAGAGTGCACCATCTCATAAAACGAGTCCAACATAATTTTTTTTTAACCATTCCCAAAACATAACATCCAATAAAAACATTGTCAGAAAGAAGATCAAGGTATGAACCAAAGACGGAATCAAGTTTCATCCTCCTAGTAATCTACCCATCTAGCCAATTGGTTATTCCAGAGAAAGCCAATGCTACAAATGCCGAATAATACATTTTATTTGTGGCCATCTTTATGTTGGTTATATGCCCTAGATCAAATAGAGATAAATATGTAATTTTATATTATTGCATTGATTAATAAAGATTACCAGTTTATTTATAAGTATTGTCTGTAAATAATTTTGACTACTTGTAAAATAAAATCGTTAAAATGACGATTAAAAGAATTAAATTAAGTTTAATTTATGAGATCTAGTCATTCTTAGATGTTCCCGTTCGTATGATTATCAACAATATGACATTGATAAATCCAGTTTAGATCGACATATGTTATGTCTGATTCCTTGTCGAAGGAGGGTAGTTTATCTCATAAGTTACTAGTGAAAATGTTCACTTACTCTAACATATGGATGCTTGTTGGAGAGTAAGTACATCGAACTGACTCGCTTGAGAACCCATATAGAGTGTTATCCACATGTCTATGTGATTTCTCTTTGTAACAATGGTATGAATGATCCCTAGACTTGAGGTCGCCATGGTATCTTGTATGTGGATCATATATGCTTTGACATTACACCTTCGTAGTCCATAGCGAGATTGCGCATAGGGAGATTGGGCAATATGAAAAATATAGAAGGTAGTGAGAGATCGATAAAAGATTTGCCGCTCTGGATAACATGGAGTCGATATCCCAAGAGGCGTACTTTGAAATGAGTGATAATATAAGTCTATGACCATGACAAGTTCGGAAATGAATTTCAGAAACTCTATATATATATATATATATATATATATATATATATTATCAGCTTAAGTCAATGTTCTAATATCCATGATTTAATAGAGTAGACATTTTTCTTGCTCTAGAATAATTGGCGGGATATGTATGAGGTGGAAGGATAGAATTATACGGTAATCGTATACATAATAGGTTTCACTAAAGATAATATTTTTTCTTAATTGGGGGTCATGATGCATTGTTAGATGCCACTATTGATATATGAAAATTAATTTCTTAATTAAGGATTTAATTATGGATAAATTAAATAAATTAATTTATCTAGACTTATGAAGTCTACAATTATCTCCATTGCCAATATAAGAAAGAACCTAATGGGTCACACACTTTTTAAAGTATTGAGGAGTTAATGATAAATTATGTAGAATTAAGTTTTATGACTTAAATGTTAAGTTATTAAAGTTTAGCGTAAATTCATAATTTCAGAATTTATGGATGAAAATTTTTGGATCAAAGTGCAAATCTGAAAATTAAGGACTTTTATAATTTCTAAAAGTGCAGGGGTTGATTTGTAATTTCTAAGAGTATAGAGACTGAAATGTGATTAAGTAAAGTATTTGCAATAAATTATAATTTCATATTTATAGTATTATAATTTGATTAGGATTGATAAATTTTATTTAATTAATTTTATTTAATAAAAAAAGAAAATAATTATTTTTATTTAGGGTGGATTATGATTCCTATTTAATAAGATTAAATCATATTCCTATCCTAGCACTCCTAATTTGATTGGGATCAAAACAACTTAACTCTAAAGGCTATAAATTAACCCTTGCCATTTAAGTGAAAGAAGGGGAAAAAATTCACGTGAGTAGCAATTGGAGAGAAATTTGGCAATTCACGAGAGGAAAAAAAATTTAATAAAGAAAGAAAATTTTGAATTTCCTTTTATTAAGAATTTGCTTTAAGCAAAAATTCCATAAATTCCCAAAATTTCATAAACCTTAAAACAAAACTCTTTTCTTAAGCTAGCACTAAAGAAAAGACACATACATAATTTTGGATTTGAGAAATCCAAAATCTTTGACTCTTTACTTTGTGTGAATAATGTTGGAGGCCATATGTTTAAGTGACTCTGAATACTACTCTTTCTATTCTCTTCATATTTTACTCACAATTTTCTTGCAAATTTTCAACAAAACTCTAACTTTTCCACAAGGTAATTTTTATTTCATCTCTCTTTATTTTTCCTTATATTTGAATCACTCTCACTTAATTAAGTTTAACCTCTCTCAAAAATTAGGATTTTAATTTTTTGTAATTATCTTTATTACATACATTTTGTTAGCTAGTTGATTTGTTGTTAGTTGATTATGAATCTATGATGCATATATGTGAGTAAGATTAGTTTGTTTTGTCACTAATTAATTAATTATGTGTATGCTTAAATAAATAATTAATAAAGTGATGATGTTGATTAGTTTAAGATATTAATATTTAATAATTAAAATTTTATAATTTTATTATATAAAAATAAATATAGAATTTTTTATAATACCTAATAATTATAAAAATAAAAATAATATCTAAAAATAATATTTTTATATCTTTATTATTAAAATTTAGGGTTCTAATTTTTTTAATTATCTTTATTTATACTTTTTGTTAGTTAGTTAATTAATTGTTAGTTGATTATGATGCGCATATATATGTTGGACAATTATGATCCATAGCGTCACTATTTGTAAAAGACATTGTGGTTTTTGTACAAATTAACTGTGTGACAATGAAAATTGCATTTTATCATTTTATAATTAGATTACTTGAATATATAAATGATAAAAGTCCTTATGATTAGTTCCAGATTAATAAGATATGAGACAATATCAATCCATAAAGGTTTAATCATTAAATATTCATAGTCGTAGTTTTATCGAGACTGGACATCGATAATGCAGAATAGACTAGTATTGCACTTGTGCGTGTTACGGAAACGTAATAGCATAGTTCTCATATATTTAAGTATTGAATACTTATGCAAGTGTGATAGGAGGTTGTGTTTACCGATGGTACGGAAACAGCTTCGCCTTAGATAGACCATTTGGAATTCCATTGGTAGTATGACTATGTGTCTATGGGAATCCGAATTAGGGTAGGTGTATTTGGTCTTAACCTGAGACTTGCATCGCTAGTACTTGCGATAATCAATACGCTTTGGTTTTGGTGGTCCGGGACTTTAACAGGTTCTGTGTACGCCTCTTCTGGGTTTATTGAGAATCGTAGTGTATTGGGTGTAATGTCAAGATGGAAGTATCACTTCAGTCATATGGAGATGATGATCACACATGGATACAGAATTGGTACTCTAAAGTGTTGCAACCATCGGGATATTATGACAAGGTCATGATTATCCGATTAAAGAGACTAGTTGTTAGTGATCCGATATATGCTTCGTACGGGGCAGACACTTTTCCAATCCCAAGCCTAGCATGTGACATTCGATACTAGATCGCAAAACGCAATACTACATATACTACGCCTGTTATAGATTATATATTTCTTAAAGAATATTTCTGGAGAATTGGGAAGGCACGACGCTTTGCTAGAAGCCAACCATGTATTGTAAATCGGTAGTAACGTGGTACCGGGTACGCACGTGTTCGGATAGTCCGACGATCGGATTTACTGCCAACATATCCAAGGATCTCATGGGTCACTTCCCGAAGATTCACCGATGACGTTTGACTCGAACATAATTAATTTGGGATTAATTAAAAGAGAGAGAATTAATTTGGGATTAATTACTGCGAGAATTTATCTGGGATAAAATTCGATAAGTAGAGAGAAAACGATTAATTTGGAATTAATCGATTAAATAATATATTCGATATATTAAATGAAATTAGATTTCATAACGGAATTAAAATTGGATTTTAATTCGGGCGAACAAATTAATTTAGAATTAATTCGCGAGCGATTTTAATAGTAATTTTGCCAGGCATAATTATTTAATTAAATTTGATTTAATTAACTCGCAACGGAAAATTCGTTAATTCAGAATTAACGAACCCGAGCCCGGAAAGTGTTTGCGGGCCCACTCGAATTTTGAATTAAAGTGGGGCCCACAAGTCACATCACAAGTCACAACACTTGTCCATCAAATGTTAAAGTTGAGTGATGAGAGTGGTTGGGAACATTAAATGTAATTTTCCCTCCAAACATTTGCTTTAGCTTTTTGGAAAAGCATATACCAAATTTGAGAGACTTTTTGGTATTAGGTTTTTTAGAAAAAAAACACAAAATTGAAAAGCTCTCTCCTCTCCCTATTCTCTCATTGCTGTGACTAGGGATGGCAAATTCCGGATCCGGACCCGGATCCGGATCCGCAAGTGAGTCGACAGACCTGGATCCGCATATGGACCCGGTTAAGCACTTCCGAGTCCGGACCCAGGTATACCCGGAATGGACCCGGGTATACCCGGATCCGGACCCGGGATCCGTAACTGCCCAGTTTTTTTTTTTTGACCAATAAAAATATTTGAGTTTCTAATCATTTTAACAAATGAAAACTAGACATAAATTGAAACGAAATTACCCTGATCATTCAAAAAATCAAAATCTGCACTCCTAACTTCATAAATGAAAAAGGAAAAAAAATACTAAATTTACGAATCAAAGCAAGAAGCAACGAATTAAGTCAATAAGAAACTGCATCTTCTGAAGCTTGCCTGATTATACCTGCACCACTGATGTTGTCGACGATTAAAAAAAAAATACGTCGAGTCAGCACCTTAGGACGTGACTGCATTAACTCGCACAAATCATCTCACCTACTTCATTACCGTGCCTTGGAGCTCTGCTTCAGCGTGGCATTTGAAGTACTTGAGACTGAGAGGGAATGAATGACAAAATGAGTCGAATAAGGGATTAATTTAGGGTTAAGTTCACAGTGAATCAGTTTTTTTTTTTTTTTTTTTTACCGGGTCCCGGGTGTGCGGGTCCACTAAAACAAGACCCGGATCCGCAATTTTTTAAAGCGGATCCGGGTCTAACTGGACCCGGGCCGGGTCCGGGTCTGCCTGCCATCCCTAGCCGTGACATTGCTTTCCCTAGTGAGAAAATTTGTTGCAAATTTTCTTTATTGCTAGAACATTCAAAGATCAAGCAAATGTGATAGGGAAACATTCCCTAGAGTTTGGAATCTCAAACTTCAAGCTTGGAGCTTCAACATACAACTTTGGAGGAGCTTGGAGCAACTTCAAAAGAGAAATTTTTGGACTTTCCACCTACATCCAATCCGTTCAATGTAAGTATTTCCGCTATTTCTTTGCGTATTCACATATGTTTTATGCTTATTAGATCTTGGGATTGATCTTAGAGACCCAACAATGGTATCATGAGCCTATTTAAGCATGAAATGGATTAGGGTTCATAATCTTGAATTTGGGGCTTTTGTGATTTGAGCATGATTTCATCAAATTGATTGGTTGAGTATGCTTAGATTATGATAACTTAGAGTTATGCATGATTAATTTTGAGAAAAATTGATTAGATTAATTTTCCCCTAATTGCTTATGTTGGCCGAATATATGGACCTTTATATGTCATGGCGATTTTTATTTTTTAGACCATTGGATGTGTTTAAAATGATTGGATATATTGATTTGTGATTTAATTGGATTGAAATCAAAATTAATGAAAAAATATTCATATTGCCTTGAGCATCAAGAGCATGTAATGACTTGATTTTGTTTCAATTGTGTTGGACATGAATTGAATATGATAAAACATGATTAATTATGTAAATTGGTAATTTGGAAATGTTAATTTGAATGATTAATTATGGCTATACACTTTAATTAAATAAATTGTGATATTTGGAATATTAGAATTTAATTAATAAGGCTTAAGTTGGAATTGGGCTATTGTTGTTGTATTTGGGTCTCATGGACTTGGTTGGGCCAAGTTGGTTTAGGACAATTGATTGGATCCAAATTGGGCCTAAAATCATTCCATTAAGTCCAAATATAATAAATGGGCCTTTTAAAATTTAATTGGGCCTAATGGGCCGAAATTAATTTTATG
This sequence comes from Zanthoxylum bungeanum, assembly GCA_019454045.1. NCBI lineage: Eukaryota > Viridiplantae > Streptophyta > Magnoliopsida > Sapindales > Rutaceae > Zanthoxylum > Zanthoxylum bungeanum. The sequence continues at coordinate 31,414 of SKCR01008969.1, read as the reverse complement.
GAAAATATGGTGATTCTTTTATTAGGCCTTGACATTTGGGTTTGACCCATATTGGCCAAAGACCATGCCTTAAGAAATTAATTGAAAGCCCATTGGACTTTAATTAAATCGACATTGGATGTTAATTGGGCTTTGAGACCCATTAAGATTGGATTTAGAATCTAAGTCGCAAAAACACATTAAAAGTGTAATTATTTAATTTGGAATTAAATTAGAATTAGTATTGAATACAAATTAAATTGGATTTAAAATTGTAGTTCGATATAATTCAAGAATACGCACTTGGAGTACTTATTCTTAAACGAGTTGGACTCGCGCAAATCAAATCATTGTTTGAACATTGGATGATCACTTAATTCAAAGATTAATTAATTGGATTAGATTGATTGAATAACATGCTTTGTGTGAATACATGGATGTACTGTATGAATAATGTATATCAGATGGATATTAGATGGGTGAGGGCAATTTTGGAAATTGTTGTAATAAATTTAGAATTTATTAAATTAAACCTGCGTGTCCAGCCTTTATCTCTCGATTCTTTGTAATTCTCTTCTCACCAAATCCCCTCAATGTAAATGAGGTTTCTTTATTATATTATGTAATTGGGTAGAAGTTAGAATAGTGCTAGCCGGGGAGAGGAAAAAAATGATTTGTTCTAGGAATAATTTGTGAGATATCCATCCGTATATCATTATTAATTTATTTATCGCGCCTTATTATGCTTTTAGAATGCATGCTTAAGGGTGTATGATGAGACCTAATCAAAGATAATTAATTGGTTGCCAATTATGCGAAAAACCCTCAAAAAATATTAAGCATTGTTCCAATGCATCCTTCCATTGAGTGATTCATTCTCAAGATCCAATATTGGCACTGGTTTGTTGGCCAAAGTCAAGACCTTTATCCATCACGGATGTGTTTGAATCATGAAGGCTTTGTTCCATATCGCATGTCTTGGGCAAGTTGTGATTTGTTGGCCAAAGTCAAGATCACTTCTTGTTCATCGACATGGATTACGAAGCTTTCCAAAGTCAATGGGTCCCGCTTAACTGGAATCATTAAGCTTGTTGAGTCAAAGCCAAGACTTAGTTGATTCAGAGGAAATAGGTTAGGAAAATATATTGGATATATTGGCATATATATTGTATATATGTTTCGGACTTGGAGGTCCACCTACCGGATCTAGGAATTGGATGAGATCCAATTGATCTTAGAGATCTACCTAGTTAAATATCATACAGCTTGTTGACCAAAGTCAAGGTTGTGTGTTATTTAATGGGATCCTAGCCCACTAGGAAACTAGGTTTCCCGAGTACTCAACAGAGGGTTAGAGGCTCGCCGAAAAATAGTGGGAGGCTAGTATTGAATTTGTAATTTCGTTCAAAAAATCGCCAACACGCGCTTTCAAATTATTTCGTCAATTTTATATATTTATTAGTTGGACTAATATTTTATTATTTTTCTTGTAATAGTTAGACTGTACACATACATCGTTAATTGAATAGTTTGACTATTGCAATTAAGATGGCCGAAAAGTTGAATGTTAGGGACATCGTCATGGGCGAAAATGTCTTTAATGGGTCGAACTTTCCAGACTGGGATATGAACCTCAAGATTGTCCTGGGCCCGAGAAGTTGCTCTACACCATAGAGAGACCTCTTGGGCCTAAGCCCGGACCTGAGCAGCCAGTTGAGCTTGAGCTTTGGAAGACTCACAGCGATGACAACTCAACTGCTCAATCTGTCATGCTCGCTGCAATGACCCCTCAATTTCGGCGTCAGAACAAGGGATTGGATCCCTATAGTATGATGTTGAAATTGAAGGACCTTCATCGATATAACCTAAGATCGCAGAAGTATGAGTTGCAGAAGAAGCTCTTTCACGCTCGTATGTCAGATGTACATCTATTGAGCACCATGTGTCACAGATGATTACTGACATCGAACAACTAGGCATAGTCTTCGAGGCTGAGACTTCTATAGATTTGATCTTACAGTCTCTTCCCGACAGCTGGAGCGGGTTCATCATAAACTACAACATGTTGAACCAAGAAGACACTATTGGAGAGTTGATGGATATGCTTAAAGAAGCAGAGAAAGAGCTAATGAAGGGCAAAAAGTGCGAGGCGCACTTCGCTTCAACATCTCAGTCTCCGAGGGCTTGGCCCAAGGCGACTGGAGGTGTAAATAAGAAGAAGAAGAAGGGCAAGACCAAATCATCAAAGTCTTATGGGAAGGCAAATGACAAATCCCAAGATGTATGCCTGCAGTGTGGCAAACGGGGTCACTGGAAGCGTGACTTCCGTGAGTACAAGGCTCACATGAAGGTAATCAAAGCGGGCAAGGCACCGGCTTCAGGTATGTTTGTTATAGAAATAAACATGTCTACCTATAGGCAATGCATTTTTACATATAAGTCCCGATGATGAGCCTCGTATGGAGGCACTACCCGATAAGTTGCGGAAGTCGTGGGAAACAGACGTCGGAAGGGAAAATTCAGAAATCAATACCTTGTTGGACTTAATTCATTTGTTTAGCTTCGGGTTCGCTCGTTGGATCTCTGTTTTAAAATTCATCATTAGCCCACACACCACCGACCACAGGCCCAAGTCCACCAAAAAGGCTAAGCCACACGCCCAAGCCTCCGAGCCCAATCCAAAATAATTAAACATATGTTAAAATCAAATCAAATCACCTTCCCAAATTAAATAAATCAAATCAAATCACCTTCCCAAATTAAATAAATCGAATCAAATCACCTACCCAAATTAAATAAATCAAATCAAATCACTTGCCTAAACTAAATAAATCAAATAAATCCCTCTCATAAACTAAATAAATCACATTCATAAATTAAAGAAATCGTTTCCCTATAACAAACTAATTAAATATTCCCTAATTATTGCACAATCGTTTTCCCTACTCATACGATGAGAACTTTAACCCACTCTTATAAAAGGGAATACAAACCAAACCTTTAATCACCCTAGCATCTTCACGGCAGCCTACCCCTAGAGAGAACTCTTCAGAGCTCATTCACACCCAAACACAAAACCTTCATCTCTCTCCTTCAACTCTTGTCTCTCTCTCTGCAACCAACCGAACAACAAACCTTATTCCAAACAGCAACCCCTCTCTCTTCCAACTAACTCACGGCAACAAAAAGATAGAAAACCCTAGACACATTGACGGCTTCTCTCCTCTCTCTTGATGCCACATTCTCTCTCTCTCACACCATATAACCAGAACTCTCTCAGCTCTCGGCATACATCTCTCTCATTCTCCCAACTTCACTCATGACACAACACAAACAAACAAGAATAAACCCTAAACAGTACCTCACTCCACCTTCCTTCGGCATCCACAACAAAAGCTTCTCACGCCTCTCTTGACTCTCTCTCTCTCGGGGAGATAACAAAGAAAATAATGAAAAAACCATAGCCTTCACGCCTCTCCATCTCTCACCATGCTCGACACTCTAAAAAATAATGGTTATCTCATTCACAGCAGTTCTTCAACGCTTCTCTCCCTCATACAGCTTCTCCCTCTCTGAAAACACAAAAACAAGAAAAACCCTAACAGCAGCCTTCAACGCAGCCCTCACGTCCCAAAAAAGCCAATAACCATCTAGCGAACTGAAAAACCACATGATAAACCATAAGACATAAGCATCCTGAGCAAAAAAAAACTGAATAAACAAAGACAAATCACAAAAAACACAACCACGCCCCAAACAGCCTTGAATAACCGTGAACTGCAACCCCTATTTAATAGCCTATTGCCTCACCGAAAATAATACCCCACACAGCCCTTAAAATACCGAAACAACAAACCCTTGAAACCTCTCTAAAATCGTAAAACAGTCCACCAAAACTGCACATAAAATACCGCAAATAGTCCACAAAACACCCTCTAATTGCCGTGACCAGTCACCCAAAACACCCTCTGTATTACCGCACAAACAGTCCACTAAAACAGTCCCTAAACCGCAAATAGTAACCCAAAAATAGCGACAAAAAATAGCAGCCCAAAAATAACGACCAAAAACAGCAGCCCAAAACAGCAAAAATAGCAGCCCAAAACAGAGAAAACAACAGCCCAAAACAGCGAGGCAACGAAGGAAAACAGCGAACCAGTGAACCGGAGGAGTTGCGGAGCATTAACCTTTCCGACGGCCGTGTAACGCACTTCCAAGAGGCGACTTAAAAGGTAAGACATGAGGGCACCATTTTATTTATTCTTGTTCATTTTTTATTATTTATTAGTATTTCTTCGCATGTGTATTGTTGATTCATGTATGTCGTGGCCATTGGATGAATGATTTTGTGTTATCTCTCGCGGTATATTAGATGGAAACCCAGACGTAAATTCCGTAGCTGAATCCGAATGGAAGGTAGTGCGATCTGAACTTGGGATACAACTCCACATACCGCTTGAGAAATGCACATATTTCGTTTCATCTAATTTTATGTTTATCCATTGTTCATTAGAAATAACATGTTATTTCCGTGCATGATTTAGTTATCTCTTTCGCATTAGGCACTTAATGATATCTCTTCAACGATTATGCTTAGACAATTATTTATTTATATTTTCGCGATTTATCGATTTAATGTGTTCATGAGTTTATGTGCTTTCCGTTATTCCGACTTACTTTTATGCATGCAAACTTATATATAGGTTGTATACGAACTTAGATATAGGTTGTATGTAAACTTAGATATAGGTTATTCTTGCGTATGTATGTTTCGTAGACTTGGTTATATTATTGCATGAATCCGTTCATTACAAGTGACATAAGTAAGAGACCATTCCGAACCCAACGGTTTGAGGTCTTCCCTTGTGAGGGGTGAGTGCGGCCTTAAATCATTTCCCAGTTCACACTGGGTTGCGACTCCATTTTATTTATCCGGTTTAGTCCCCCGCGGGCTACTCCGTACTCCCGACCGAGCCGTGAGCCTGGAATAGCGGGGCCGATTTTGTGTCCTACAGTCTGGTGAATCCACTGGGGATAGAGAATCGGCCCCGAAATAATATCTTGTAATATTTGCGATTTTTGTTTTAGTTAATCATGTCTACCGTGGGTTGAAGGGATTTTATCAAAGGCATTATTAAAGTTAGGTAATGGTTTGGTGTCTTCCTTCATTCACTAGCTTTCAATAGCTGAAAGGAAAAGCTGTGAAGGCACCTAGATAATCATTTACTCGAAACTTACCCTGATGGACTAATTTGGAGGACCTATTGTTTATTCATGTCACCAATGCGATAAGAGCCTAAGAGGCAAGGGTATTTAAGAGAGTTCGCTCCACCCTCCCTATGGGGAATCTTCAATAGGAAATCCATTTGACAGTCAGTCATACATCATAACTCATTGGCACGTACCTTAAGGTATAAAAAGGTGCGCTCTCTTGGTCGCTCGAACCCTTGAGTGGGGAGTCCTAGTTGCGGGCAATCCTTCGCCGATGAGAGCCTTTGTCTACACTCCTATAAACCCAAACGTGAGCCATAGTTGTATGACCTATAGGAGCCACCCTTTTATGCTTGTGTTTGGGACCATCATCATTTGGATTCATTTGGACTTTTTGTCATAAGGTATGAGCTTGTTGGGCTATTTAAACTGGGACGAGAATATACCTTATGATGATTGGGCCGAAAGTTTCTAAAATTCCGATGGGCCACTTTATATTTTGGCCCTCTATCATTTGAAGTCATTTAGCCACGTTATCACGAAAGTGTAAACCTGTTGGGCCTTTTTCAACTGGGATAAGTCTGCACCTCGCAATAGTATGATTGAATACTTTAAAATGATAATGGACCGAATTGTATGAAAACCTTGACGGGCTTATATACTCCATGCATCGCACACATCATGTTAACCCCTGTGTCTTAAAAGCCATCATTAATATCCGTTGGGTTAGGAAAAAGAAGACTTGTCAAATAAGAGTTTAGCAAACATGGATATCGGGGAAAAGGAAACCGAGGAACATAAAACTTTACGGCAAGGATAGAAAGACCATTGTGAAAGAAAAAAAAGAGAAAAAAAAAAAAGAAAAAAAAAGAAAAAAAAAAGAAAAAAAGAGAGAAAAGAAAAAAGAAGAGAAAAATTGATTGTTTGTTTTAGTCCTTAATAGTTAGGCATAAGTCCGATGATGAAAATATTTGCTTTAGGGTGAAGTCTTAGAAACGATAAACTCTTGATGAGCTTTTATCTGATACTTTGAGTGATTGATCTATGTTAGACTCGTAAGCACTTCACTATAGGTTCTTAGCGGTGAAAACCTGAGTAGTTGGCAATGTGACTAGTTGAAGAAATTGTAGGTCGGTGAATGACCATTTGCTTAGATGTCTATCTTGATTTGCTTATGTTATGATGTGTGGTATGGTTGAAAATAAAAGAAAAGTCGGTGCCTGGAACAGTATTACTCTGATTTTCATCGAGTTTTACTTTCCTCCCACTTACCACTGCATATAAGAATTCATCTTAAGAAAAATGCATGGAGAGCAACAATTACATTATTCTCTTGTGAGTTGTATAAATACTATATTTTGGTTTCCTTAGGATAACCAATTACAAATAGGCACTTATCCGATTTGGGTTCTAGTTTGGTATCATCCAAACGTATGCCCAACATGAAGGGGTATTTTAGGGGCAGAATCTGGTAACAGAGCGGAAGCGGTGGAAAATCAAATTTTCCGATTTCAAAAATTTTTCTCGGATTAATTAAATAAACATATTTATTTAATTATCCAATAATCAAATTATGAAATAAAATTCAAATGAATCATATTCAAGTGAATTTACCGAATTGCCCTTACACTTGGTATTTAGTCCATTTTAGTCCGAAATTGATCTAATCAATTTTGAATGATTCTAAATCATTTCTAAGATGAACTTAGCATGCTCAAAACATCAAAACACCAAAAGCACCAAAAATCCCCAAAAGTCCATCCTTGGCCGAGAGCCCCTCCAAGGTGCATAATTGTGCACTTTGTGATTTCATGCATCCAAACACATCAAGATGCAATCCAATGAACATGAAACTTTATATGCATCATATACACACACAAATACACAACATATTTGAAAAGCCCCAAATTTGGAATTGGTCATGAACCCTAATTTTTCAATTTCATCAAATTGGATAAATTAGACCAAATTGGTTAAATCCAATACTTCAATCATGTTTCTTCCATCCAATCAAAGTCTTAACACAATGAAACAACTCAAGATCAAATCTAGGTCATCTAAGAGTGGGTCAACAACTCTATATTAGCAACAAGGTTTCCAAAACCATAAAAGAACAGTTATTACTACAATAGCCATAAGCTTCCATCATCATACATGCTCTACACTTTCACCAAAACTTCCATCATCAAAAACACAAAGAATAAAGAAATAAATAACCTAAGAACATCATATGTTAAAGCCTAGATCCTAAGGAACATTTTCCTTTCTAATAGTAAGTTGGAAAAACTTACTAAAATCCAAGCTTTCTTTGGTTTCTTCTTTCTTTCTCACAAGCTTCCTTTGGTTTCCATTAATGGAGTTTTCTTTTAAAGTGTATTAGGTTAAGAATAAATGAAATGAAAAAACAATATATACTTGCACCAATTCCACCTTGGCCGAATTTCACTAAAGGAAATGCAAGTCTTTTAATTTCAATTTCATTTCACTTTACATTTGATCAACTTGGTTAAATATCTAAAAACAACTTTAAAGACATTTAATTAAGTCAACAAATGCAACTAAGAAAAATATAATTCTTATATTTTAAGTGTATGGCCGAATTTAGCAAGAAATAAAGGAAAAAGATATTTTCATTTTTTCAAACAATTTTGAACAAATATCTTAAGAAGTCAAAAGCAATTTGACAACCTTTTCCTTTAATGTAAAGTCAAACATTTACACTTATAATCATTTCCTAACTTTATCATTTGGTGATATATTATATTTTAATTATATTAATCATTTAACAATTAAATAATAAATAATTAATTAAATACAAATATATCAAACATATGTATTATATTTACTTTAAATATCTCAAATACATATATATTAATGATATATCAAATAACTTTATTTGACTATTTGTTAATGTGTATTTAATAATATCATATATTAAATACATACACATTAATTAGGAAATGACGGTTCGGCCCGTTCGCATGTATTTTTCGTTTAACGTTTAAACGATTTATAAATAATCAACATTATTTATAAATGTTGCTCTAGTGCTCTACGAGTATGTTTCATTATTGAGACTCTCTAGATTCAGGTATATCCGTCACGAAATCCAATTTCGTGTCCATAATCTATCCACCTGTAGATTATGACGATCACGGATAAACTAGCTGAATCATACAGGTCGAGGTCATTGCATACGTATAATCCCTCCGTCACAGGTATCCAGATAATCCCAGAGATATAGATGTAAACGTCAAATCTCTTTAGGTATTATCTCGTCGACGTATCTATTAGCAATCTTTAAATAACACTCGGAACTTACTTCCGATGTATAATGTGGCCACATATTTAACAGACTGCTAAATATATATGGACTATCTATGCTCTGTACACAGAACTGACGGATTCTATCTTGACACACACAGGATATCCTGAGGATCGGTCCACACCCAACGAACAGGCGGAGGTCTGATCTAAATAGATCGGTGACGTGACTGCCATCTAAGTGTGGAGGATGTCTCATACATCCACAGTGGTGTCTCAAGTCGAAGGACCACTATGCTACTCAACCCGAGAAGATTCTTATTGACGTTGGTGTACCATCCATTAAGAATCTTCGGTGAGCCGTTCAGTGTTTATACACTACAAACACCTACACGTCTATACGAGTCTCTCCAGACTTATGGTTCATTGGGATAAACCATCGGACCAAGTCTCGATATACGACATGTACTGGTCTCAACAGATTTGACTAACCGACCCGTGTTAGCAAATCTTGACTATGAACTATGTTTGATAATATATATATAACAGTGACATTTCCCAATGTCAATTACAAACTCCCTTTGTAACTGTGTATTATATTATATATTATCGGGCCTTTGTCTAACATATACATATCACTAAACCACATTTAGTTTCAATATAATAGTAATTAGATCGAATACGTATATAAGAATAAGAAGTGCAACCATAAATAAGTAATATTATGGAATAAGGGGATGTTCTTATTCATGAATCAGACATAAATACGGTCCGGATTGGCGCTCTGAGCACCAACCCCAATAATTTCTCTCACTTGCTCTAGTGTCAATCCATGGTATCATATACACATCTCAATGTGTATCGTATGCACATGGCCCTCAAAAGCTCACCCAGTACTTAAGAGGTAGGCAACAAAAAGCAGGTCTGCTATGACATATTGAGTTTGTCAAACAAACTCCATCGTTTCTCATAGTCAGCATCATTCATATTTTGTAGAATCTAAATTATACATTAATATGAAATGGATGCTATATCTGTATTATGCTACAGCTACTAAGTTGTCCAAGTATTTAGGGATCAAATCCAAAAATACTATGAGGACAACCGCAAGCACAAGACCAATTTAAAACTTCTAATTTATAAGATCACTATGCAACTTCATAAGTCAATACTTTATAAGTTGTATCTAGTTCTACTCAGTTGGTAGAATCCTTCGTGACACTCCCACTGCATCTTTTGTGACTCTTTATGACGTAGACTGTTTAACGTCATAATTAGTCTCAAAACTAATATGACCCTAATGGTTGCAGACTGTATTCTCTATGAATTAGAAAATCGTTCGTAATATCTCAAAGATCACAAAGAACGTGTTTCAAGATCCATCCTATGGTCTATAGGATATCAAAATAACTCGTAACAATTACGATTAAATCAATATCTACAATCGCACATTATAAAGTATTTATTATGTCATCATCAAATGATACATAAGATTGATTAGACATTCTAATCAATATCTCTTTCGAAAAAGGAATCATCCTTTACAAAGATGAATACTTTATATAAGACACACAATAATTGTCCAACAGTTATACTAACTGTCATACAGATAGCCTAGTTATGTCCTTTATTAGATCATATCTAATGTATGAATAACATGAGTATCTCACAAGTCTCCAAGTTTTATATCATATATAAAACTTTATATCAAATATAACAGAGACTACTCCCACTGCTTTCACGGAATAAAGAAGACTTAGGTAAATCTCTTACCTTACAAACATCTCATTATTACTATAATAATGATAATGTTGTTAGGATATATAACATTAGAAAGTAATTTGTACGCTCCCACTAACCCTTCAAGCACATATGTATCCTCTATACTTTGACAAGATCAGACAATCTGACTGATGTCAAAAATAGAGAACACGGATTTCCGGAAGACTTATCCGAGTCTACAATAGGCTCTATAAGCTAGCACAATAAACTGCGATCTCAACAGAACACAAACTCTAGGGCCATTCCAGAATGAACTTTTCAAATAAAGAAATCACAACTGATCTCTTATCTGAATAAGTCATTCAAAAATGCCATTTTGCATTCTTTAGCTAAAATGTACAGTTTAATATCAACATTAACCAATATATCTTTAATTGTTCAATTAGCGTGACTAGAGATAAGTTTTCTCAGAATCTACAATAGATTGCTAAGTATAACTTTTCTCACTGTCATACTGTAAAGGTCAAACCTTTAATAAGCTCACATTGCTTTCGCTGCGCAAATAATTAGCACATATCATGAACTAATTCATAATGAAAGCGTAATCAAGTTCAAAACTTGATCGTAGTAAGCTATGAACAATCTTAGATCTATGGTTCAATGGTGAACTTCCATAATCGATATCAAATATCGCTTCCATTATAAGTTATAGGATACTTTTTTCTTCAGTAAGAAAACATCAGAACCATTAAGTATCAAATACTCGTGAATGATTCTGTTATCCTATTGGACTCGTACGGAAGATGTATAAGGGTTGTTTCATCTTATTAATTATGTAGTTCCATTTATAATTTATCATTCTCACATTTGACTTCAATAAGTCAAGTATTTTCTACAATAATTAACATCAGATGTTACATACCAAGTAATAAAACAATTTTATTACTTAGGATCATAGGAAAGATATTCTATTAAATAAAATACAGTATTCTATTAAACAGAATAAACGATAAACTTTTACTTATACCTCCAAGGTGTAAGTAATTTCCATTATATAAAAGAAACATTCAAATCTTAAACTTTTCAAGATTCGGATTTTTTTACCTATACATATCATATATGTAACTCTAGAAATTAATGGAACATTAATTAAAGAGATGAATTAGTGTTACTGGAGCATAACCCCAAGAGTATTGAAACTAATTCTGTAACATTCAATATCAAACGAATCAAATCATATAAGATTCGATTGCTCCCACTACTCAATTCCATCAAGATGGAATCGTGGAAGAATAATATTGAATATGAATCATATTCACTGAATAACCTTAGAACTAATTGCTTTAAATTCATACGTTTGATCGTCTCAAAGATCTTTGAACAGTTCAAAGACATGTAATGAATTTTGAGGATAGAATTCTCTAAAACCTTTAGATTGAATATATTTGAACAAGTCAAAAATGTTCAATCTACGTTTCATCAGAACAGGTTGAAAGTTCTTGATACTTTCAAGACTTTCAATATGTGTTCCTTCAGAAACACGTAACTAAGTTATGACAATTCACCAACTAAGTTACGAAGTATAGAAAACTACCTTAAGCAATTACAATTTATAAAACTACATACATCCAATGTATTTGTTAAATAAATTTGGTGGTCCAATGACAATCATTGGTTAAACGAGATCTTAATCACTTTCCTGAATACAATATTCATTAAATGGATAAGGATGTGTGGTGTGATCTTGTATCAAACCATCATTTACCATACGGAATAAACATCCAATGCTTAAGTGATTAAACTCATAAAGCACCGTTCTAAATTATTTACTTTTACCGAATATTTTTTCTTAATGTTTTATCTATACGTTAATGACACTACTAGTTATTATAAAATATGTAACAATTGTTTATAAAGAACAAGTGACTATCCAATAGTCGCGAGTTCCGATATCAAATATCAAAACAATCGTTAACCAATATTTCAAATAACTAGACGGGAGATCTGGTATCCAATACCTATAGTTGTAGTATTTGTGAAAATCAATATTTTCTATACACAATTATACGCATCTCCTTTCTTCAGCTTTACTATTTGCATTCAACTATTCACAACAATTGTAAATAATTGATTAGCAATTGTGTTGGACACATTACCTCTAAAGGTAGTTAAAGCTTAGAAACGTCATTACTAGATAAACAAATACATAATGAGGCTTTCTTAATGCCAGTCAAGAATCTCGAAAAATGAACTAATTCAAGTCAATTCTTACTGCATAAGAAACTATTCTCTCTAAAGTCTTATATCCTAAAGGGATATCTATCTAGATTATCTATCATGACTTAGAAACTAAGTCACTAACCATCTTGATTTTGAAGAAAATCGGAACAAAAGTTCCCGATGGTTTTAGACCAATCTAATAATATCCTAGTCTAATAGTATCTAGAACCTATTCTAGAATAACTGCAACCAAGAGTCAAGTCAGATAACATATCAAAATATGTGTGCAGTGAATTAAAAGTTTAATTCTATCTAATATAGATTAAGGAAAACAAACAAGCGGCTATTTCCATAATAATACACACTGCCAAAGTTAAGGAATTTTTAAACTTAGCAGTGTCTCCCACTATTTTACGTAATACCGTAATCCCCAACGGAAAAATGAGAATTCAATAATTAAATCGAATTCCATAATGGGAAGTGGACCCCATGAATATATTTCGACTCACAGCAGAGGCACGGTCTCGCCTACGTATATTCACAGGTAGACAACTCATTGTCAATCACTCACTAGTGACTCCGAGGTTCCGGTCCTGGTCGTTTCTCGTTGTCGCTGCGAAGGCATGCCCACAAGGAGACGTACCAAAGTTAAACTTGTCAATGATAAACTCAAGTTACTTGCGTAACCCTGACAGCTAGGGCACGTTCAGGATTCCGCTTTCGCTTGAATTTATCTAGTATCTAATATACATTCGGCATAAATAAATTTCTATCAGCTACATCCTCACAGTAGAGGCACGGTCTCGGATGTAGTCAACGAAAAGATATTTATAGACCGTATTGACAAGACGTACCAAGAAACAAGTATTCCAAATACTAGTTACTATAAAACCTTATTAAGCGGGGATATTCCATTAAGTGTCATACACCCTAAATCTAATCAAATTAGATTATAACATGTATGTATAAAGTCAAGAAAACATGATTAAACATTAATAAAACAAGTTAATCATTTATGGAGGCCTAGAATAAGACCCGCTCTGATACCATTTTGAAGGGGTATTTTAGGGGCAAAATCCGGTAACGGAAGCGGTGGAAAATCAAATTTTCCGATTTCAAAAATTTTTCTCGGATTAATTAAATAAACATATTTATTTAATTATCCAATAATCAAATTATGAAATAAAATTCAAATGAATCATATTCAAGTGAATTTACCGAATTGCCCTTACACTTGGTATTTAGTCCATTTTAGTCCGAAATTGATCTAATCAATTTTGAACGATTCTAAATCATTTCTAAGATGAACTTAGCATGCTCAAAACATCAAAACACCAAAAGCACCAAAAATCCCCAAAAGTCCATCCTTGGCCGAGAGCCCCTCCAAGGTGCATAATTGTGCACTTTGTGATTTCATGCATCAAAATACATCAAGATGCAATCCAATGAACATGAAACTTTATATGCATCATACACACACACAAATACACAACATATTTGAAAAGCCCCAAATTTGGAATTGGTCATGAACCCTAATTTTTCAATTTCATCAAATTGGTTAAATCCAATACTTCAATCATGTTTCTTCCATCCAATCAAAGTCTTAACACAATGAAACAACTCAAGATCAAATCTAGGTCATCTAAGAGTGGGTCAACAACTCTATATTAGCAACAAGGTTTCCAAAACCATAAAAGAACACTTATTACTACAATAGCCATAAGCTTCCATCATCATACATGCTCTACACTTTCACCAAAACTTCCATCATCAAAAAAACAAAGAATAAAGAAATAAATAACCTAAGAACATCATATTTTAAAGCCTAGATCCTAAGGAACATTTTCCTTTCTAATAGTAAGTTGGAAAAACTTACTAAAATCCAAGCTTTCTTTGGTTTCTTCTTTCTTTCTCACAAGCTTCTTTGGTTTCCATTAATGGAGTTTTCTTTTAAAGTGTATTAGGTTAAGAATAAATGAAATGAAAAAACAATATATACTTGCACCAATTCCACCTTGGCCGAATTTCACTAAAGGAAATGCAAGTCTTGTAATTTCAATTTCATTTCACTTTACATTTGATCAACTTGGTTAAATATCTAAAAACAACTTTAAAGACATTTAATTAAGTCAACAAATGCAACTAAGAAAAAATAATTCTTATATTTTAAGTGTATGGCCAAATTTAGCAAGAAATAAAGGAAAAAGATATTTTCATTTTTCAAACAATTTTGAACAAATATCTTAAGAAGTCAAAATCAATTTGACAACTTTTTCCTTTAATGTAAAGTCAAACATTTACACTTATAATCATTTCCTAACTTTATCATTTGGTGATATATTTATATTTTAATTATATTAATCATTTAACAATTAAATAATTAAATAATTAATTAAATACAAATATATCAAACATATGTATTATATTTACTTTAAATATCTCAAATACATATATATTAATGATATATGTCAAATAAATTTATTTGACTATTTGTTAATGTGTATTTAATAATATCATATATTAAATACAAATACACATTAATTAGGAAATGACGGTTCGGCCCGTTCGCATGTATTTTTCGTTTAACGTTTAAACGATTTATAAATAATCAACATTATTTATAAATGTTGCTCTAGTACTCTACGCGTATGTTTCATTATTGAGACTCTCTAGATTCAGGTACATCCGTCACGAAATCCAATTTCGTGTCCATAATCTATCCACCTGTAGATTATGACGATCACGGATAAACTAGCTGAATCATACAGGTCGAGGTCATTGCATACGTATAATCCATCCGTCACAGGTATCCAGATAATCCCAGAGATATAGATGTAAACGTCAAATCTCTTTAGGTATTATCTCGTCGACGTATCTATTAGCAATCTTTAATAACACTCGGAACTTACTTCCGATGTATAATGTGGCCACATATTTAACAGACTGCTAAATATATATGGACTATCTATGCTCTGTACACAGAACTGACGGATTCTATCTTGACACACACAGGATATCCTGAGGATCGGTCCACACCCAACGAACAGGCGGAGGTCTGATCTAAATAGATCGGTGACGTGACTGCCATCTAAGTGTGGAGGATGTCTCATACATCCACAGTGGTGTCTCAAGTCGAAGGATCACTATGCTACTCAACCCGAGAAGATTCTTATTGACGTTGATGTACCATCCATTAAGAATCTTCGGTGAGCCGTTCAGTGTTTATACACTATAAACACCTACACGTCTATACGAGTCTCTCCAGACTCATGGTTCATTGGGATAAACCATCGGACCAAGTCTCGATATACGACATGTAATGGTCTCAACGGATTTGACTAACCGACCCGTGTTAGCAAATCTTGACCAGGAACTATGTTTGATAATATATATATAACAGTGACATTTCCCAATGTCAATTACAAACTCCCTTTGTAACTGTGTATTGTATTATATATTATCGGGTCTTTGTCTAATATATACATATCACTAAACCACATTTAGTTTCAATCTAATAGTAATTAGATCGAATACGTATATAAGAACAAGAGGTGCAACCATAAATAAGTAATATTATGGAATAAGGGGATGTTCGTATTCATGAATCAGACATAAATACGGTCCGGATTGGCGCTCTGAGCACCAACCCCAACACAACATTCCCAAATCTTCAGGAATGAGAAACCTAGTTTCTTTCCTGTTCATATCTAATATGAAGTCTGTCTAACAGTTTTTATGGAACCTTATTCAAAATAAGTACTGCACTGTTTAATGCGTATCCCGTGAAGGAAATTGGTAGCTCAGAGTGACTCATATGTTTAAGTATTTTACACTATGGTCCAACCGTAATGTTTTTAATACTTAGCCGGTCTGTTTTCTTTATTCGTATCAAAACTCTTTGAATTACTCAAAAGTTCCTGACTTGTGTTTTATAAGATACACATAACCGTAACGTGATGCCACATCCGTAAAGGTTACGAAGTATTCATATCCACCTCTAGCCTAACTAGATATGGGCCCACTTACGTCACTATGAACGAGGGCTAACAGATCGGTGGCACTTGCATATTTACCAAGTAAAATGTGTTTTAGGCACTTTGCATAATAAACTAGATTCGTAGACATCATTTGAATTAGAATCAAATCCGTCCAAGTATCCACTCTTTAAAAGTGTGGATATACGAATCTTGTTAATGCATCCCAGATGACAATGCCACAAATAAGTCTCATTTGATTTACTCAATTTGAGCTATTTGTTTGTCATGTTATATGTTTGAGATTCATTTATATTCAAAATATAAATACTGTTATTCACATCTAATGTGTATATCTCAATATCATCTTTATAAACAAAACACATTGTGTTCTGGAATACAAAAGTATACCCACAACGGGTTAAACTAGATACAGAGACAATGTTCCTAGTCAAACTAGATACATTATAACAGTCTCCTAGTTTAAGTACATGCCCAAAGGGCAGTTCCAAAACTTAGGTTTATATGGCCAAAACAACAACTCTCGTCTTGTTTCCGACTTATAGGTCGATCTCATCTGAAGCCAGTTTCCTGCTTATCAGCAGATCCCGCACATCAGTACATATATTCATGTATCACATCTAGTATCAAAATCTAATTTTAAAACCAGTAGTGAACATGTTTATAACAAACATTCTCGAAGCCGGAACCTTGTCCCGCCTTCACTTCCTTCATGTGTGTCTTGTCTATACGGCAGTCACACTTCTAGTGACCCCGTTTGCTACAGTTTAGGCAGATAACTTAGGATTTGTCATTTTAAGAAGCTCTAGCTATGCATAACAGATTGAGCACTAAATTTATCATCACAATGAGTCTTCCTAAGCTCATGCTCTACTATTCGCTCAACTCCGGGCTCATGCTCGAGAGGCTCTACTCCCAATCTGAAAATTAAAGTCGTTAAAGACATTTTCCCCAGGATTATGTCATTTGACGCTAATCTTTCAGTCATCTTGATTGATATAGTCTAACCATCCAATCAACGATTTCAGGTACAATTAAATGTAATGATTACTATAGTCTAACTATATAATCAACTACAATTGTTCGGTTACATTCAGATGTATTAAATCCCCCAGGTGGTGAGTAGGTCACGCTGGTTAGCAATGGCTTGCTTAAGCTTATCCACACGGGGCATGCTGCTTACGTGGGAGTATGGGTTCTCTGGACTAAGGAACCAGCCATACGATGGACTGGTCTTTCGAAGGGCGAGAGGGAATTGATGTCAGATGAACCCTCAATTAGAGCTGTGACCTTCCCTGAAACGGGGGAAGCAATGACCGGCAAAGATCGCCTCGATCCCCTCCAGGGTGATGGTTGATGAGTGGTAAATCTATCAATATTTCCCACTCATTTAACCTAATATTTTGTATAGTTACTTGATTTTTGTGAATATTTTGATGTGTTTTGTGTTATTTTGTAGATAAATAAAGTTTCAGGACATTCTGGAGGTGAATTGGAGCAAAACAGGAAAAACTGGACAAAAAGGGAAAAATCATCATTTCAGCGTCGCGACACTGAAGCCTTGCGCGTCGCGACGCTCAGCATGCGCCGGACTTGCTAATGTACGCCGTGGACACGTGGACCAATCAGAAAATTTGCTAACGTACGCCGCCTAATAAAATGCGTCGATCATGCTATCTTGTGCCATGCCATGTGTCGCTATCTCAACAGACTTGCTAATGTGGGCCGGTGCCACGTGTCGCGATCTAACGGTGCCGACAATCGCCCTCCACACGTCAGCGTGATGTTAGCAATGACGTCATGAACAGTGCCATGTCATCGGATAAGAATCTGAGCCGGTGAATCAGCAAGTGACACGTGTCACTGTAGCTGGCGTTGCGACGCTGAACTGTTCGAGCGTCGCGACTCTGGACCCTTATCTGCGCCTATAAATAGAGCTCGAAATTTCAGATTTCAGTGTACCATTCTCTCTCTTGTATTCTATCTAAAAAGAGAGTTTCTCTCTCTAGATTCTTTAGTTTTTAGTTTTTTTTTTAGTTTTGTAAATAATTTTAATTACGTTTTGTAATAATAGTAATTTAATTTTTATTTTTTACTTTTTACAGTTTTTACTATTCAATCATGAGGAGGTAACTTCCTTATGCTAGGGTGAAAGGTAATTCTTTTACTATTACTATTTAGATTAATCTCCCTTAAAAATAATATATTTACTATTTAAAATTTGACTTAATCAGGATACCGCCAGATTGGTCGGTTGGTAATAAAATTCCTTTTCCGCCTTTATGGCTGGTTTATTTTGGTTCCGCCTTTATGGATGGTTTATTTTGGTTCCGCCTTTATGGCTGGTTTACTTTGGTTCCGCCTTTATGGCTGGTTGGACTTAAATTGACTTAATCAGGTTACCGCCTATATGGGTGGTTGGTAATAATCACAAGTTTATATATTATTTTACTGGGAGATATCTAAAGAAGTAGTAGTAAAAGTAATTCCTTTTACCTTAGCTTTTTATTTTATTGTAATTTACTTTTCAGCTTTCACTTTATGTCTTTTACTTTTAAGTTTTTACTAGCCCTAGTTATGTGTTAGTTATCTGGGGTTGTGATGACTTTTAATATCACTGGTTTATAAGGGGTTAGATTATAGTTTGGGTATTATAAAGATTTATTTATTGAGTCTTAATCTTAATGCTTTTTCATTAATCGGCCATTAATAAAATTGATCTGGTAAATCTAAAATGAACTAGACATAGGGATTTTAGGTTTCAGCCTTAGACTCAATAGCCCACGATCTTCCTTGAGGATTGATAACTCTTTAATAGATTTCCTTACATGATAGGAATATACCCAAGTCAGTTACCAAGCGGCACTATAAAAGCTCGCCTATCCCAAGAGAAGAAAAACAACAAAAATGAAGACTCAATCGAGCATATTTTATCTTTTTATTTCTTAGCTTGTAACCTAGGACTGTAACTTGTGTGCTTGTGCCCCTTGGAGGCTTATTCACTTGATTCAATACACCCCTTGCTGGGACTTTGTCTCAGGAGGTTTGAACCTTACACGCTCTCTTTCCTGCACGCGTAAAACCTGTGCAAACACCCATCACTCATATCTATCACCAAAATGACTAATTATGTAAGTGAAGTGGGTCCCACTTTAAATTCAAAATTCAAGTGGACTTGCTCAACACACTTCGGGCTCGGATTCGTTTAATCCGATTAAACAAATTTTCGGTCGCGGCATAATTAAATCCAATTTAATTAAGTAATAATACCCAGTAAAATTATTACGAAAATCGCTCGTGAATTAATTCCAAATTAATTCGTTCGCTAAAATTAAAATCCAATTTTATTTCTCGTTGAAATCCAATTTCAATTTAATATATCTAATATATTATTTTAGCCCAATTAAATAAATTAAATAGTAAAATCTAATTTAACTATTAAATTTATTTTACCGATTAATTCCAAATTAATCGCATTCTCTCATCTCGACGAATTTAATCCCAAATAAATTCTCGACACAATTAATCCCAGATTAATTCTTTCTCTGATAATTAATCCCAGATTAATTCTTGCCGTAATTAATCCCAAATTAATTTTCTCTCTTTATTAATCCCAGATTAATATTCTCTCTCTTAATTAATCTAGATTAATTTTGTTCGAGTCAAACATCATCGGTGAATCTTTGGGATGCGACCCAAGAGATCTCTGGATATGTTGGCAGTAAATACGGTTATCAGACTATCCGAACACGTGCGTACCTAGTACCACGTATTTACCGATTTAAAAGACATGGTTGGCTTCTAGCAAAGCATCGTGCCTACCCAATTCTCCAGAAATATTCTTCTACGGAATATATGATCTTTGTCAGGCGTAGTATACGTAGTATTGCGCATTACGATCTAGTATCAGATGTCACATGCAAGGCATATGGCTGAAATTGTGTCTGCCTCGTACGAAGCATATATCAGATCACAAGCAACTAGTCTTTTTATGATCGGAAAGTCATGACCTAGTCGTACTTCCCCGATGGCTATAGCACTTAGAGTACCAGTTTTGTATCCCTGCGTGATCATCATCTCCATATGACTGAAGTGATACTTCCGTCTTGACATCACACCCAATACACTACGATTCTCAGTATACCCAGAAGAGGCGTACACAGAACCTGTTAAAGCCCTGGACGACCAAAACCAAAGCATATTGATTGTCGCAAGTATTAGCGATGTAAGTCTCAGGTTAAGACCAAATACACCTACCCTGATTCGGATTCCCATAGACACATAGTCATACTACCAATGGGATTCCGAGGGGTCTACAACAAGTGAGTTACCCGAGCCCACTCTCCCCTCACGGATTTCTGGTGGTGAGACATAACACAGAAGATCGAGTGGTAGACCCGATCCTTATCACTTATCTCACGGAAATTTATTATCATCTGATTCGATCATCAAAGCGGCACATACATGCTGATTAAAGTAGAGGAAGAAATTTGTTCATCCCATGCTAAATGCATCATCATCATGCGTGGAATTAAACAGTCGCTAAATACAAAGTGCTGTGCAACATCAACTTGGCGTGTGTTTTTCATGGATCTAGAAGCCGAATGATCATATGCAAACTACGAATCTCAGGGAGTGCTCATGGATTATAATTCATGGGGCTGTTTGGTGCATGTTGATGAATAATGCTAGACTTGGCCGTGTGAATGAAACTGGGTAAAGCTGATGTGTGTGACTGATTGACGAACAAGTGTGGCGCATGATCAAAGGCTTGATCAACGGACAAGGTGCATGACTGGTTGACGATAATGCTTGGGAGTTGGACAGCCGCAAGTCTGTGTGCAATGTGCGTGAATGACTCAAGAGCTGTTCGGATATGGATTTTTGGGAGAAAAATTCTGGATTAATTTGAGGAGAGCAGAAAAAATTTTCATGGTCGATCCTGGGTGCCTTAGCCGCTTCCGCTGTGCGAGGGAAGCGTTTCCTACACAAGTTCCAATTGTGGCTACCCCTGCCTGACAGGTATATGTCTATCATGTAAGGAAATCTATCTAAGAGACATTTACCTCAATGTGAGATCTTGAGCTATTGAATTTAAGGCTAAAACCTAAAATTCATTCGTCAAATTCATTTTAAGTTTACCACATCAATCTTATTGGTGATTAGACAACAAGAAGCATTAAGACTAAGACTCAGTAAACAAGCCTAATGTATTACCCAATATATTAGAAAATCAATTATTAAACTCGTAACTATTTTGTTTCATCACTTCCCTAAAATAAAAACAAAATGCTGGGGTTATGAGATCCACTTTTACTAATTCGAAAGAAGGGAGGTGATTACTAAAAAAATGATTTTAGAAATAATCAACTGACTGTTTCTCAAGTTTTGTAATTCATGTGTACTTTGTGGTTGTAGTTTAGTGATGGCCATTGTAACCTGCCTGGTTGACTTGCACTATGGGCACCTCATTGTCCATTTTAAGGTGATAAAACTTGTATATGTGCCATTCTTTTTCATTTTCTCATTGTAAGTTTATCTTTGTTTAACTGTTTACCTTGCATGTGCAGGATCACAGGGACAGAATGCTTAACTGGATTATTATGTCTTCTTCTCTTAGGCTTGGGCCTTTCTTTGGACTTTTTAGGTCAGATGTTTCTCTATATTTGTTTTGTATCCAAGTTTAACAGCGGTGGTTGATTGTAGTAACAGCATTAACATTTGATTTAACAACAAATTTTTCTGCTTCCTTATCACAGGAATGCATTTGAACAAAGCTCTTTACACATTCAGTTATACGTGTCTCACTGCTGGAGCTGCTGGCATTCTTTTGGCTGGAATTTACTTTATGGTTCGATATTTTATTCATCTCATGTTCTTATGCTTACAAGTCTATATTATGGATATTACAAATTTCAAAGCTTAATTTGATTGCAGTTCAATGTCTGAATTTTTCTTTAGTAGTTTTTATCTCTACTTTTCTACTGAAAAACAGCCGAATTTGCACATCTTCAAACTGGAAACTTTGTGCTTTTTCTGCAGGTTGATGTTCGAGGATATAGACGTGCGACTCTGGTATTTGAGTGGATGGGTTTGCATGCATTGATGATTTACATCCTCGCTGCCTGCAATTATAAAATTAACATTTTGAGTATAATTTTGAACACAAGTATAAAATTGAACTTATTCAAAAAATTCTAATGGAGACACCTAACAGAAACTGCAGGAAAATTAAAAGCTAAAACTGATCCTTTCATACTGGGCACTTTCGCGCTCATAATTCAATAAGAACTGCAGTCACAATCACCATCAATTGTCTCACCAAGGATACAACCAACCGTCCTTTCAATAGAAGATGTTCTATGAAATTTGTAGTATTCTATCCAAGTTCAAGAAAGATAGACCACTGGCGAAAATCTAACTACAAAATATTGATCTCGCTATATCATTGTAATATTTTATGCATTAATTGGATGTCTCTACCTTTTTTCACAATAAATTATTATTTAGTAATGTCACCAGTCCTAGATTACCCAAACAAAAGTAAATAACAAATATAAACTAATTTTGAATGGAATGCAATATAGCCAAGTACAAGAAAATTAACAATACTAGGCCAAACATCCATCCTAATAAGCCAAAAAAAAAACATAAAGCAAAGTAAAAAATATGAGGCCAAACATCCATCCGAATAAGCCAATGTTAGGTTCTCTAAGAACTATCCCAAGATCAATTAAGCATGATAAGTGTGTGAATAAACAAAGTAAGTTGCGGAAATTTACTTACAATGAAAGGTTTATTGGATATGTTGAGAACAAAAATTTTGCTCCTTTAGAATTGCTCCAAGCTCCTCTTTGATTTGTATGGTTGAGCTCCAAGCTTGATGAATGAATTCCAAACTATTGGGAATGGTTTCCCTATCACCTTGGATGACTCTTTGATGTGCTAGCAATGGAGATTTTTTGCAACAAAAATCTTCCATTTGTTCTTTGTAAGTCTCGGCAATGAGAGAAAATGAGAGAGGGAGAGAGGCTAGTTCACGCCCAAGGCTAAGAGAGGAGAGAAATGAGTGATGTGTTGTGTAATTGTTTTTCCAAAAACCAATTAACATAATACCATATCTCAAAGTTAGAAAGGTCTTTCTCACATCAAATTTGTATAAGCTACAAGTCACCAAAAACCAACAACTTCCATAAACCAAAAAGGTGATGAGATTGACTAGTGATGTGACTTGATGTGGGCCCCACTTTAATTCAAAATCCGAGTGGGCCCGCAAAACACATATCGGGCTCGGCTTCGTTAATTCTGAATTAACGAATTTTCTGTTGCGACGTAATTAAATCAAATTTAATTAAATAATTATGTCTCGCAAAATTATTACGAAAGTCGCTCGCGAATTAATTCTAAATTAATTCGTTCGCCCGAATTAAAATCCAATTCTAATTCCGTTATGAAATCTAATTTCATTTAATATATCGAATATATTATTTAATCGATTAATTCCGAATTAATCGTTCTCTCTCTTCTATTTGAATTTTATACCAGTTAAATTTTTTCCGCAATTAATCCTAGATTAATTTTTTCTCTCTCATAATTAATCTCAGATTAATTATATTCGAGTCATACATCATCGGTCTATCTTCGGGAAGCGGCCCATGAGATCCCTGGATATGTTGGCAATAAATTCGATCGTCGGACTATCCGAATACGTGCGTACCTTGTACCACGTTCTTACCGATTTACAAGACATGGTTGGCTTCTAGCAAAGCACCGTTCCTACCCAATTCTCCAGAAATATTATTTAAGGAATATATAATCTTTGTCAGGCGTAGTATATGTAGTATTGCGTATTGCGATCCAGTATCGAATATCACATGCAAGGCCTGGGGCTGGAATAATGTTTGCCCCGTACGAAGCATATATCGGATGACTAGCAACTAGTCTCTTTAATCGGATAATCATGACCTTGTCATATTATCCCGATAGTTGCAACATAATAGAGAACCAGTTATGTATCCCTGCGTGATCATCATCTCCATATGAATGAAGTGATACTTCCATCTTGACATCACACCCAATACTCTACGATTCTCAATAAACCTAGAAGAGGCGTACACAAAACCTATTAAAGTCTCAGACGACCAAAACCAAAGCGTATTGATTGTCGCAAGTATTAGCGATGCAAGACTCAAGTTAAGACCAAATACACCTACCCTGATGCGGATTCCCATAGACACATAGTCATACTACCAATGGGATTCCGCGGGATCTATCCAGAGCGAAGCTATTTCCGTACCATCGATAAACACAACCTCCTATCACACTTGCATAAGTATCCAATACTTAAATATATGAGAACTATGTTGTTATGCTTCCATAACACGCACAAGTGCAATACTAGTCTATTCCGCATTATCGATGTCCGGTCTCGATAATACTACGACTATGGATATTTAATGATTAAACCTTTGTGGATTGATATCGTCTCATATCTTATTAATCCGGAACTAATCATAAGGACTTCTATCATTTATATATCCAAGTAAATAAATTACAAAATGATAAAATGGCAATTTCCTTTGTCACATAGTTAATTTGAACAAAAACCACAATGTCTTTTACAAATAGTGATGTTATGGGTCACAATTGTCCAACAATCTCTCACTTTGCCTATAGCCAATCACTCAAGCATCTAACACCTGAACTATGTACATGTCGCTCAAACTTATGCTGAGGAATAGCTTTCGTCAGCGGATCTGCAATGTTGTCATCTGATGCGACCTTCTCGATCTTCACATCGCCACGATGTATGATCTCACGAATCAGATGGAAACGTCGAAGAACATGCTTGGATCGTTGATGAGACCGTGGTTCCTTAACCTACGCTATAGCCCCGTTATTGTCACAATACAATGGAACGGGCTCAGCTGCTAACGAAACTACTCATAATCTAATTAGGAATTTACGGATCCAAAGTGCCTCTTTTGTTGCTTCAGCTGCAACAATGTATTCTGCTTCTGTTGTTGAATCGGCAACAGTCTCTTGCTTGGAAGATTTCCAGCTTACTGCTCCATTGTTCAAATAAAATATGTACCCGGATTGCGACTTACAATCGTCTTTATCGGTTTGGAAACTTTCATCGGTAAACCCAGTTATCTCAAGTTCTCCATCTCCATAGATTAAGAAAGCATCATTAGTTCGTCTAAGATACTTAAGGATGTTCTTAACTGCAATCCAGTGACCATCACCTGGATCGGCCTGATAGTGACTACACATGCTCAAAGCATACGAGACATCAAGTCGCATACATATCATGGCATACATGATCGATCCGACTGCCGAAGCGAACGGGATCCGACTCATTTTATCTCTCTTATCGTGAGTTTTAGGACACATGTCCTTAGATAGAGTGACGCCATGTTACACTGGCAACAGTCCCTTCTTAGACTGTTCCATGTTGAATCTTTTCAACACTTTGTCAATATATGTGCTCTGGGAGAGTCCAAGCAGCTTTCTAGATCTATCCCGGTAGATCTTTATTCCCAGAATAAAGGCTGCTTCTCCCAGATCTTTCATGGAGAATTTTAATGAAAGCCAAGCTTTCACCGATTGTAGCATGGGAATGTCATTGCCCATAAGTAATACATCATCAACATAAAGGACAATGAATGTCAGTGCGCTCCCACTAACCTTCTTATATACACAAGGATCATCTTCGTTTTGAACGAAATCATATTCTTTTATGATCTCATCAAAACATTGGTTCCAAGAACGCGATGCTTGCTTTAATCCATAAATGGATCGATTTAACTTGCAAACCTTTTTTGCATGTTTTGGAACGAAAAAACCGTCAGGCTGTTGCATATAAACATCCTCCAAAAGGTTTCCGTTAAGGAAAGCGGTTTTGACGTCCATTTTCCATATTTCATAATCGAAATATGCAGCAATAGCAAGCATTATCCGAATGGATTTAATCATGGTAACAGATGAAAATGTTTCGTCGTAATCGACACCATGTCGTTGACGATACCCATTCGCTACAAGTTTTGTACGTTTGTACATTGTCATCCATGTCAGTCTTCTTTTTGAAGACTCATTTACAACCAATAGGCTTTACGCCTTCTGGTGCATCAACCAGTGTCCAAACTTGGTTGGTGTACATGGAATCCATTTCAGACTTCATGGCTTCTTGTCATAAAGCGGAGTCGATATCTTGTATCGCTTCCTCATACGTAGTCGGCTCGTTATCCTCAATAAGATTGATATCCACATGAGGTGAGATCAGAAACCCATACCTCTCAGGATGTTTTCTGACTCTCTCTGACCTACGTGGTTCTTGTGTATTTGAAGATTGTGGTACATTGGCATCCCTGATGAACTGTTCATGTTCCGTTAAGGATTTTGTGCCAGGAATAGTATCAATTCGATTTTCATCGAGTTATACTTTCCTCCCACTTATCACTGCATTCAGTAATTCCTTTTCAAGTAAAATCGCATGTAGAGCAACAAATATTTTGTTCTCTTGTGGGTTGTAGAAGTAATATCATTTGGTTTCCCTAGGATAACCTACAAATAGACACTTATCCGATTTGGGTTCTAGTTTGGTACCATCAAAACGTTTAATGTATGCCCAGCAACCCCAAATCTTCAGGAATGAGAAACCTGATTTCTTTCCTGTCCATATTTCATATGGTGTCTGTTGAACAGACTTTGACGGAACCTTATTCAAAATAAGTATTGCACTATTCAATGCATATCCCCAGAAGGAAATAGATAGCTTATTGCGACTCATCATTGACCTTACCATGTCCAACAAAGTTCGGTTTCTCCGTTCGGACACACCGTTTAATTGAGGTGTTCCGGGAGGAGTCCACTGTGAAAGAATATCATACTATTTCAAGTAATCAAGAAACTCATTGCTTAAGTATTCTCCACCACGGTCCGACCGTAATGTTTTAATACTTTTGTCGGTCTGTTTTTCTACCTCGTGTCGAAACTCCTTGAATTTCTCAAAGGTTTCCGACTTGTGTCTCATAAGATACATATAATCATAACGCGATGCATCATCTGTAAGGTTACGAAGTATTCGTATCCACCTCTAGCCTGGCTAGACATGGGCCCACAAACGTCACTATGAATAAGGGCTAACAGTTCGGTGGCACGTGCACCTTTACCGCTAAAAGGTATTTTAGGTATTTTGCCTAATAAACAGAATTCGCAGACGTCATATGAATTTGGATAAAATCCGTCCAAGTACCCACTCTTCGAAAGTGTGGATATGCGAGTCTTGTTAATGTGCCCCATACGACAATGCCACATATAAGTTTCATCTTTGTTACTTAATTTAAGCCTTTTTTGTTACATTATATGTTTGAGATTGATTTATATTCAAAATATAAAGACCATTATAAACATCAGCACTACATATCTCAATATCATTTTTATACACAAAACACCCAGTGTTTCTGAATACAAAAGTATGCCCACATTGGGCTAAACAAGATACAGAAATAATATTCCTAGTCAAACTAGGTACATAATAACAGTCTGATAGTTTAAGTACATGCCCCGAGGGCAATTCCAAAAGATAAGTCCCTACAGCCAAAACAGCGACTCTGGTCCCGTTTCCAACTCGTAGATCAATCTCCCCTGAGGCCAGTCTCCTGCTAATCTGCAGATTTTGCACATCAGTACATATATGAGTACCACAACCAGAATCAAAAATCCAATTTTTAAAACTAGTAGTGGACATGTTTATTTCTATAACAAACATACCTGAAGCCAGTGCCTTGCCCGCTTTCTTTTCCTTCATATGCGCCTTGAACTCACGGCAGTCACGCTTCCAGTGACCCCGTTTGCCACACTGTAGGCAGATATCTTGGGATTTGTCATTTGTCTTCCCATAAGACTTTAATGATTTGGCCTTGCCCTTCTTCTTCTTTACACCTCCTGTAGCCTTTGGCCAAGCCTTGGCAGATTGAGATGTTGAAGCGAAGTGCGCCTCGCACTTCTTGCTTTTCAAAAGCTCTTTTTCTGCTTCACGCAGCATAGCCATCAACTCTCCAAGATTATGATCTTGGTTCATCATATTGTAGTTCATGATGAACCCACTCCAACTGTCAGGAAGAGACTATAAGATCAAATCTATAGAAGTCTCAGCCTCAAAGGTTATGCCTAGCTGACCTAGCTGTTCGATGTCAGCAATCATCTGCGACACATGGTGCTCGACAGATGTACCCTCTGACATTCGAGAGCGAAAGAGCTTCGTCTGCAACTCATACCTCTGTGATCTAAGATTACATCGGTGAAGGTCTTTTAATTTCGCCATCATTTCATAGGGATCCAATCCCTTGTTATGACGACAGAATTGTGGGGTCATTGCTGCAAGAATGACGGATTGAGCAGTTAAGTTGTCATCTTTATGAGTCTTCCAAAGCTCGAGCTCAACTGGCTGCTCAACTCTGGGCTTAGGCCCAAGAGGTCTCTCTATTGTATAGAGTAATCTCTCAGCCCCCAGGACAATCATGAGGTTCATATCCCAGTCGAGAAAGTTATCACCATTAAAGACATTATCCCCTATGAAGATGTCTCTAACATTGTTCTTTCCTGTCATCTTAATTGCAGTAGTCTAACTATTCAATTAACGATTTTGGGTACAGTCCAACTGTTACAATAAAAAAAAAAAAATATTAGTCCAACTAATAAATACGTGAAATGACAAAATAATTTGAAAGCGTGTATTTGGCAAGTACTTGAACGAAATTGCAAATTCAATACTGGCCTCCCACTATTTTTCGGCGAGCCTCTAACCCTATGTTGAGTACTCGGGAAACCTAGTTTCCTAGTGGGCTAGGATCCCGTTAAATAACACACAACCTTGACTTTTGCCAATAAGCTGTATGATATTTAACTAGGTAGATCTCTAAGATCAATTGGATCTCATCTAATTCCGAGATCCGGTAGGTGGATCTCCAAGTCCGAAACATATATACAATATATATGCAAATATATCTAATATATTTTCCTAACTTTTTCCTCTGAATCAACTAAGCCTTGACTTTGGTTCAACAAGCTCAATGATTCCAGTTAAGCGGGACTCATTGACTTTGGAAGTTTCGTAATCCATGTCGATGAACAAGAAGTGACATTGACTTTGGCCAACAAATCACAACTTTCCCAAGACATGCTATATGGAACAAAGCTTTCATGGTTCAAACACATCCGCGATGGACATTGATCTTGACTTTGGCCAACAAACCAATGTCAATCTTGGATCTTGAGAGAAAACCATTCAATGGAAGGAAATCGCTTAATATTTTGTTTGAGGGTTTTTTCACGTAAATTGGCAACCAATTTATTATCTTTGATTAAGTCTCATCATACACCCTTAAGCATGCATTCTAAAAGCATAATAAGGCGCGAATTAAAATAATAATGATATGCGGATGGATATTTAACAAATTGTTCCTAAAACAAATCTCTTCATTTCCTCTCCCCGGCTAGCACTATTCTAACTTCTATCCAATTACATAATACATTAAACAAACCTCATTTACATTGAGGGGAATTGGTGAGAAGAGAATTACAAAGAGTCGAGAGATAATGGCTTGACACGCAGGTCCAATTTAATAAATTCTAAATTTATTACAACAATTTCCAAAATTACCCTCACTCATCTAATATCCATCTGATATACATTATTCATACAATACATCCATGTATTCACACAAAACATATTATTCAATCAATCTAATCCAATTAATTAATCTTTGAATAAAGTGATCATCCAATGTTCAAACAACGATTTGATTTGCGCGAGTCCAACTCGTTTAAGAATAAGTACTTAAAGTGCGTATTCTTGAATTATATCGAACTACAATTTTAAATCCGATTTAATTTGTATTCAATACTAATTCGTATTTAATTCTAAATTAAATAATTACATTTTTTTTAATGTGTCTTTTAGACTTAGATTCTAAATCTAATCTTAATGGGTCTCAAATGCCCAATTAACATCCAATGTCAATTTAATTAAAGTCCAATAAGCTTTCAATTAATTTCTTCAGGCATGGATTTTGGCAACCAAAGCCCAATTAGGAATCATCATTTGCCATAAAATTAATTTTGACCCATTAGGCCCAATTAATTATTTAAATGTCCATTTATTACATTTGGACTTAATGGAATGGTTTTAGGCCCAATTTGGATCCAATTCAATTGTCCTAAACCAACTTGGTCCAACCAAGCCCATAAGGCCCAAATATAACATCAATATCCAATTCCAAATTAAAGCATAATTAATTAAATTACAATATTCCAAATATCATATGTTTTTTTAATTAAAGTGTATTACCATAATTAATTAGTTAAATTAATATTTCCAAAACACCAATTTAATCAATTAATCATGCTTAATTATTTTCAATACATGTCCAACACAATTGAAGCAAAATCAACCTCATTCTATGCTCTTCCATTCATGGCAATATAGGCATTTTATATCCGATTTTTTATTCCAATCCAATTAAATCACAAATCAATATACTCATGCATTTTAAACACATCCAATGGTCTAAAAAATCAAAAATCACCATGACAAAAGGGCTTCAAACTCTCGGCCAAGCCAAACAATTTGGGGAAAAATTATCTAATCCATTTTTCATAAAATTAATCATGCATAACTCTAAGTTATCATAATCTAAGCATACTCAAACAATCAATTTGATAAAATCATACTCCAAGTAAAAATACCCAAATTCAAGATTATGAACTCTAATTCATTTCATGCTTAAATTGGCTCATGATATCATTGTTAGGTTCTCTAAGAACTATCCCAAGATCAATTAAGCATGATAAGTGTGTGAATAAACAAAGTAAGTTGCGGAAATTTACTTACAATAAACAGTTTATTGGATGTGTTGAGAACAAAAATTCTGCTCCTTTAGAATTGCTCCAAGCTCCTCTTTGATTTGTATGGTTGAGCTCCAAGTTTGATGAATGAATTCCAAACTCTTGGGAATGGT
>SKCR01008968.1:0-45216 GCA_019454045.1 Zanthoxylum bungeanum | reverse complement strand
TTAAGAAATCATGAAATCTTTATCAAATATCACTTCCAACCACACCTAGTCTGATACCAACGAGACAAGGATCTGTTACTATCTATGAACTTGACCTTTAAATAAATAACACAAACTTCTTTAGTAAGTTCTTGGTTGTTTTTTGAAAAGCTTTGTAAAGCAATTATGAGTTCAGGGGATTTAGAAATGGATTCAATCCATTCATTTATCTGTTCTTGCGAAGTGATGGCTTTGGATGATGATTCTTCTTCTTGGATTGTATCAACCCAAGACTTTACAGGGATGCCAGAGGCTAATTTTGGAATAGGTGGAGGGGATTGAGATTCTTTGTAGGTGCTTTGGACAGAGGGTTCTTTTAGGATGGCTTTGCCAGTGTCTTTCTTTAATAGCATTCAAAAAATCAAATTTACTACTTTTGACTGGATGTGGAGTCTTCAATTCAAAGAAACAAGTAGCCTTGAATGCTATTAAAGAAATCTTTCTTTAATAGCATTCAAAAAATCAAATTTACAAATTCAAAAAATTTACTATGAGTTTATAGACTTGCATAAAGCCCACATCACATTTTTTGATTGGTTTGAAATATATACCTCCGATATCAATCTTCATCAAATTTCTGTATATTATATATATATATATATAATATATATATATATAAACGAAACAAAAGTCTTAAGCCCTAACCCAGCCCCCTAACAAACAAAGCTTACAAATTCGAACGAACCCTAGCATAAACCTTATTTGAAATCATCAGTTAAGCGTTCAATTTCTTTATCCTAATTCGAATGAACCCTAGCCCTAACTTTATCTCCACCAATTTCATCGTTTATTCTTCAAGGTTAGTTCTCAACCCTAACCCTATTTTATTTTTCGTTCTGTTAAGTTTCTTTCCGTGATGTTCTTTTTCGTGATTTTTTTTTGTTTTCACTGAGCTTCTTGGTTTTGTTATGGCCATTTTAGTTGTTATGCTGACTGTTTTTTTCATTCTTCACTGAGCCATTTTAGTTTTGTTTTGATTATGCTGTACTAATAATGATGAGGGAGGTTTTTTTTTTTTTTATGATGAACTTGTTTCGTTTTGATTATGCATTTTTATTTATGTTGTAGTTGACATGGATGTGTAATGGATGCTTTTAGTTTTAATTTTCATAAAACTTGTGTGTACGGTTGGGTTGCTTTATCTTTGTTGGATTTATTGTGCGATTGAAAATGAAATTATGTAAAGCAGGGCACGTCCTTTATGATTGCTTCAAGTATAAATTTTTGTAATATATTTGATAAGCTTGTAATTGTCTTTGTAAATACATTTAGAAATAGATACATTTACAAACACTTTGTATTACATTCACATGTTGAAGAAATATGAATAAACTAAACAAGATTTCAACTCAATACATATATAACACCACCTTGGCTCTTTCTTAAAGTTGAAATTAAGGTTGCATCAATTTTTCCTGTGTTCTGAACTGAGGCTTCCGCCTCAACCGCCTTGGGGCTGCCCGCCTCGCCTCAATCGGGGGGACTGCCTCACACCCCGCACCGAGTTTTCGAACCTTGATTTTGTTAATGCATCAAACTATTTGTACTGCTGGTCAAGTCTTGGAACTTACAATTTTATCTCGAATATACTCTAGACAAGTTTACATTGTATGAAATTCTACATTTGATGCGAAAACGTAGTTAGAGCTGGTAATTATGCCATTTAATTCTAACAAGAAAGGAGGTTATTGACAATGTTTTTGTTAATGCATCAAACTAATTGTATTTCTGGTCAAGTCTATCTTTATACAAGGCATTAATAAAAAGACTTGTTGAATTGAGCTTGAAATGTTAATTGGAATTGCATATGCAAGTCAAGCATGTTTGGAACTTACAATTTTATCTTGAATATACTTGAGGCAAGTTTACATTGTATCAAATACTAGTATCTCAATAAAGTCTACAATTGGTTTGAATTTAAGCAATTACTTCTTCATTTTACAGCGTGATGAGGAAGACATGACCGAAATTGTTAGAAATTGCCCAACTGAGTTTAAAGAGTACTATATCCAAATGCAAGCTGCAAAGAGAAGCCAAGCACCTCTTCCTTCACAGGTAACATGTGCTACTGTTGCCTAACCTGAAGACTCATTTATTAATAGTTGTATATATGTTGTCCCTTTCAAGTTATGGATTTTCTTCCTTTTTAACCTTATCGTGCTAGTTAAAAAATTTAAATAAATTAAAAAACACTTATAATGATAAATATGATAACTAATGCCATTACTAGTTTGGCATAATGCTTTCATTCCGTGCTTTAACTGGATCTGAAGGAAGTGCTATGAATCCTCTATTACCTTACTGTAAGATTGTGTGCTTTTACACAAATATGATCCTCAAAGGCTTCCTTTCTGCCACATTTATTTTCCTGAATGGATTCATATTTCCTACATAGAGCTTATGTTTGAGGCATACATATTGATTTACATTTTTGATTGCCCTCTTTGAACACAAAGGAAAAGCGGTTTTGGGAGCAAATCATTAGGGAAATGTAATCTCGTAACTAAGTATTCTTCTTTATCTTTTGTTCTTTTGGTGATCTGAAGGTGAAAGATGATTGGATCATTCTTGACAAGACGGTCGGCGATCAAGTGTCTTTGTGGAAAAGCAGTAAGGGCTTGACTGAAAACTTGGTCACTGACCATGCTTGTTCTGGAGAAATGTGTACTTACCATCAAATTGGTAATGTATTTGTTTGTGAGAAGACCGGATATGTTCATGGTAGGAAACACTGACCCCAATTTTTGTTGTTACATTCAAATATTTACCACTTGTGGAGAATTCAATGAACTGATTTGTCTATTCTATGGTGCCAGTTTGTGATGATACATGCAGAGAGGTTGCTATGGATCCTAAGGACGGGCTTTTGGTTTGTAAAATTTCTGGCCGGTGTTTCGAAAGTATGATGTCACCAGATGAATTGGAACCAGATCCTGTGAGTAGAAGTTTCTGTATCTTCATTTGTTTACTTGTCATGAAATCTGGTTCCACTTCCCAGTAGTTCTCTTTCTCCCTCTCTGTGTGTGTTTGTTCTGATTCATTTTCTTAATTTTCTTCAAAATTTTAGGAACAACAAGGGGGTGTGACTGATGAAGCAGAGCCTTTCATGGGGTCAGGTCGATTTGGTATGGATATTACTTCTATCTTGGCATCCCGTCCTTCTCTTCCCCTTAAATATACATATCTTAACATCTCATTTTCCTGTGTATTTATGACAGCACGCGCTTATTTGTTGGGATATAATTGTGAGGATGAGAAGGAGCTAGAAGCGTGTTTGAGGTTTTGCTGATCAAATCTCAGACACCTTTATGGTGGATGTAATATCTGCCATGTTTAGAATTGGTAACAAAGTTTACACAATTCCCTTTTATTTAATATTTAGGAGTGCTTAATTTGACAGTTTGTAAGAATAAATCATTTAGTGATGGGTAGCAGAAATTATGTTTCTTGTTGCTCTCAATTCTACTTTTTGCGGTAGTTATGATATTGGTAGCTATTTTATTGAAAATTCTAGTTGCGGATGTCTACATGAAATTTTCGTGCGGACAGACTATAAAATACACAACTTTCTACTTTCTAGTTTACTTTCTTGCATGTCCGCACGATAATGAGTGCAAAATATGAGGTGAATAAAGAACTTGAAACCAATAAATCGCAGTGTAAACAGGTATACGTAGCCATTTAACAGAGATTGACTCGAGTTTCAAATTTATATGCAATTGGTAGCTTTACAAAAGTTGAAGGGCATCATTGATACATGGAACAGTTGTTTTTCATATGCGAAATTAACCTCTCGAAAAAACCTCATTCAATAGTGAATATGTTTGGTTAGTATGGAATCAAATGTAAACTCAACAAGCAGACAGATAAATCACAAAATTAAGGATTTACGTGGTTCAGCGGAGTGAGTATGTGTTTTATTACTATTTGGAATCAAGAGTGACACAAGCTAGAAGTGGGATAATGAACTTATAAAGAGTTTACAACACGTTGGGTCTTACATTAGCCTGTCACAGTTCTCTCAGTAGTCAAACAACCGACCAATTTTCTCTCTCTATCACTAGATTTTTGACTATTGGTTTCTTTCTAGGTGTTGAGATGCAAATTTTGTTAACTCATTTACAAGTTTTTTTTTTTTTTTTTTTTTAAATAATTCCAAAGAATCCCTCTTATATAGGTTTCCAAATCCACTATTTCATCGCCCATGATATCAGCTCATGTCATTCTGTCGTCATTGCAGTAACAACTCTCTTCAACTACCCATAATTCTACCAATCAATTTAGTCATTTTTCCTGTCACTGCACCAATCTATAACAGCATATGGCGACTCTACTCTGCCACTGCACCACCCTATTGTGACTGGCAGAGGGCTATTTTCACGGTGAACCACAGCTTTCCCATAACCATCATTAGCCTTCTAGAATGATATCTTCTCACTTTAGGGCATACGTTACTTGACTTAAGCGTAAATTGACATGTTATCTCATCTTCGTTCATCGGGTCAGCATATCGAGGTGGATGATACTGGTCAAAACTCTCTTTGACCTCTTCAACCAGGTCGGGTTGCTAAGCATGAACCCCATCAGTTAAATACTCAAATGAATCCAAAATCCAACACTTCTTCTTTAGATCAGGTCGGCGTACCAACCTGCTTCATCATCAACACACCCAGTCCTTGTATGAACCCCTCCGAATAATGGGGTCGAGTCATTCTGTCAGTCTCTCCGAACCCTTAGGTTCCTATTATCCATTTTTGGCTAAATAGATTACCAGTTATGCCTCTCCTCCGCATTTGAATCTTTCTCATCGTAAAAAAAACTACCATAAAATCTTTACAAAGAAACGGATACATAATTGCAAGTAATCTTTGGGGGAAATAATAAATTTTGTTTGTGCTCTTTTAATCTCATAGGCTGCCAATTTGTTTGTATAGTTGATGGGATGGGATTGAAGTATGTGAAATACAAAACAAAACAAAGTAAAAAATAAAATAAAAATTCCCCATCACATTTATGAATAATTTTTTCTAAAAATTACGTTTAAAGATAATAGAATGGGTAAGTATAAATATATTTTTAATCAAGTTTGAATTTAGATGATAAATTTTCTATTAAAATGTTTAAAAATTATCTCAATGCTCGAATCTGGACTGTAAAAAAAAATCTTTAGAATGATATAGCCCTCTTCCCATTTACAATTTCAAATACAAGCTTCTTGAGTTTACAATGTCTTCTGAAACATCACACCAAGTATGTACCTTCTATCCTTCGCTTGACGTTGGTCCTCACCATGGCGGGTGATCATCCTCGGGAGTCTGGGGTGGCATCGGTTTCCAGTCAGGTTTCTCATCCCAGTACATGTCATAATAAATGTGTCCGGGCTTGTGGTTTTCCACGCAGCACCACATGTCAACATACCGTTTCACGCGTCTCCTGAATCTCTCTTCTTTTGACTGGAGTATATACATATATTCCCCATCATATCAGCATATGATAACAAAGGAATTTCTTTTAATTTCACTAAATAATACTAGAAAATCAACAATGAGGAGGAGGAGATATGAACTTGCCTTGTCAGTGAAATCAAGGAAAGCACTTTTGACTGAAGAGAAGTGAATGACCTTGACATCCTTGAATGAGGAGAAAACTTTCTTGAACTGGCATCAACAGTAACATCCAGTATGCTCAAATGGGTATAAAGTAAATTAAAACAACTTAAATACCAGCTGCTAGTAGTATAAGGAATACCAGTGGTCTAACAAAATAACATTCACTATGCTGTTACAGGCGGCAATTAGACGGGTTTTTCAAACAACCACTTAGGTAGCTGTAGGTGTTGGTTGCCAGCCAGAGCCAGCATGCACATGCATGCAAAGCGCCGAAAGCAGGAAGTGAAAGCAACAACGTGTTGCTAGCTTCAAGTTGTCAAACCGTGTGACACTGTTCACACAGTTTTGGCACTATAAATTTGAGCCTCTAGATCAGTGTTCATCATCCCAGAATCCCAAAACGTGAGTATAATAGAGAGTAAAGTGGTGTAAGAGTTTTTTGTTAAGCTTAGGATTGTAAGCTTTGTAATTCTTTGTTTGAGTAATAAAGAAGAATTTTCTCTCATTTCATCTCTATTGTGTGTGTTTCATCACAACAATAGGACTAGGCGGTACTTGGGCACTTAGTGTTTTAAATTATGACTCCATATATTAGATAAAATTCTACATGTTTGACTAGTCAACCCATCCGTTGACTGGTCAAAGGTGGCGCTGAGGCAGTATTTGGGCGGGTTGAATTATCAAAAAACACCTTGCCGCCTTTACAACATAGCTTCTAGACAAGAAAACCTCACTGCAGGACACAAATCAAGTGAAGTGTCTAAAAATTAAAAAAATTAGATATGACACGTGTTACAAGAATCCTCTATTCCACCTAAATCCATGCTTTGACTTCCAAATGATCTATAGCTCCTCAATGTTGAAATTAAAATCAAAAGTTCCATTTCAATTATATGTTTGTTCAACTACTCCATGTCTCAATATTAGAAAGGATAAAAAGCATAATAAAGTATTAAGATTTAGAATACCGTTTCTTCACTGCTACGCTGTGGAAACCTAAGTATTCCTGGTGAAGTTGCATTGCTTGATGCGTGACAATCTACTAACGTGTCATCACAAAGCTGAACTTCAAGCCGAGACTCTTTCACCTGAAACAAACATCACAAGTAAGAAGCTCCATTGAGTGACAGCAATCAAAGGTCAGTCTCTCTCTCTCTCTCACGCAGACACGCACATCTAAATGAAGCCGGTATCCATTACCTGTTTAGGCATTGATGGATTGTCAAAAAAGGAGTACTCTCTGATATCAATGCCAGGGCCATATTCATCCTCTGGAAGGTGCTCCAGCATGGCACGTATCTGCAGTGCATATTTATCCGAGTTATAAGGCAATCAATATGAAAAAAGGGTAGAAAGTAGGAAAAATATCTCTCGTTATATAAAGGTCTAACAATCAGCTTAAACAAGATATAATTACCTTAAATATGTGGTCCAAAGGGCAGATAAAAGGTTGTCTAGTCATAGAACCCTCCAGAATTCCAGGATGTGGAAACCATAACCTATCCAACCTACACCATAGTGGCGGCATGACCTAATAAACAATGAAAGTCAGAGGGCGGAAATCTTATAAACAGTGGAAAATGCAACTAGGAAGGTTACTCAATCATGCACAATTGATGGACTACTATGTCCGTGAACATCATATTAGCCCCTTGTTCAGTAGCCATTCAGAAGAGTGATTCTAACGGTAATGGTTCACTCTCAATGTGATTTTCATGTTTAAGATATTTTTTTATACCATTGCCATTACTGTCATCCATAGGGCCTCACAGGCAAGTAGATAAAAATTTGTAACACATTGAAGTGGCTGACCAACTAACTCCTGATAAATATGGTATGCAAGATTCTTTTGAGTGGATTAAGAACATAAAAATATATTTGCATAGCTAAGATGAATAGAGAACTTGAAAATGAAAAATGATTTCAGACAAAATTCATTATGACTTTTTTTTTGGGGCTGATTTCACTATTATCAGTCATCTTATTCATTGACAACTTTATTTGCAGCGTCCGGTCATCCGCTAATCAATTTGATTGCACTAATGCCTTCTCAGAACTATTTTATTAAAAAGTTAATAAACTTCTAAAGCTCAGAAGTTTTGAGCTCAAACTACAGTTTTCCTATCTTTTAGAACTGGTACCAGTGAAGTGTTGGTTTTATAAAGCACAGTACAGAATTAACTAGAAACCAATTGCTGCAACGTAGGTTCTTATGGTACATAAATGACTGTTAAAGCAGAAAACAATAACGCTTTTTCCCACAGAAAAATTCTCATCCTCAAACTATCATCGAAAGGGAAGGGAACATATAAATATTTAAGTTGTTCTCACCAGTGTACGATTCAACACTGAAGCGATAGCCAGTGCTGTCCTTATCTGTTTCATCTGAAAAAGGGAATGTATATTGAGAACAAAAATAATAATGTGCGACATAACTTTCTAAACAATTGGAAATATACAGAATAATTAGTGAAATATACAAGCATACTTGGTAATTAGCAAGAGCAAAGTGAGATTCCAGATTATGCTTTCCATCTAGTAGCAAACTCTTCGGGATATATGGCTTAAATGACAAGAAACCTCCTGCATGAGTTCCCCAAAGAAATCAAATTGCAGTCATATCCTTGACAGATAATACTTTTCAAAACATGGAATTATAAAAAGAGATGAAATATCCACAGATGCACACATCTGTATGTCCGTAATTAGAAATTAAGGTCACATAGGTTGTGGAAATATTTGATGGATCATGGATGGAGATAAGGTTACACTAGTTACGATCAAAAGGATCAAGCTGCATAAGCAACCAAGAAGAAAAAGGTTCAAATTGGATCAATACAGTGAAGCATCCCAAGAGCAATCGCAACATATATATCAATAAGCATAAATTG
This sequence comes from Zanthoxylum bungeanum, assembly GCA_019454045.1. Classification (NCBI taxonomy): domain Eukaryota; kingdom Viridiplantae; phylum Streptophyta; class Magnoliopsida; order Sapindales; family Rutaceae; genus Zanthoxylum; species Zanthoxylum bungeanum. Next base: position 36,677 of record SKCR01008968.1, on the reverse strand, counting down.
TTCTGTTGTTGCAGGCAGCAGCATATTAATTGGTTCTATTATGATCTCTTGAGGCAGAACAAATTTTCTTGGGGTCAAATCCTGCTCACAACAGGATTGGCTGGGGTTTCGTTTATGTTAAAAGGAAAAAGAGAGAAGAATTTACACATGCATCCAAAAAAGCGTCTTTACAGCATCTAGGATTGAGAACTTAATAGAGAATCAAGCAGTATTAATGACCTTATGAATCATAAACTGCACAGACAGAACATAAGAAACAATTAATTGGAAACATAATATAAAAAATAAAATTCTGGCACTATTACCAGGTGCATCATAATATTCTGGTGGATCATAAAAAATCATGGCTTCTCGCAGTCGATGACGCTTTCCCTCAGTTCCTGAAAACTGGAATGTTGTATGTGCTGCGTATGGCTCCAACCTCAGTTGTTCATACATGGCCTGCCAATATAGCATTAGGAATTTGAGAAATCCAACATAAAATAGATTCTGCAGTAAGTTTGATTCATTAAGAAGAATATAAGGACGGACTAAAAAATCTAGAATCCGTGATAAAACCAATGTTTAAAAATACGGGGCGGCGCCTCGAGGCGGCCGACCATTGAGGCGCGAGGCGGACCTCCTCGAGGCGGTGAGGCGGGCGCCTCGATCCGAAAATCGGAAAAATAATCCAAAATACATTCATTTCTTCATAATTCATAGTATGTTCAAAAAACTATTGATAAGTAATCCAAAATACATTACTTTCTTCATAATTCATAGTATGTTCAAAAAATTATTGATAACTAATCCATAAATAAGCTATCATTAGTGTCTAGCGGCATGAAGCTTGGGTCAAAATCTATGTCATCAACAGATGGGTCATCATCCAAAGAACCTCATTCACTTGTATTGTCTTCATCTACTAATTGTGGAGCTTTCCCTTTCCCTAACAAAAAACATAAAGTCTTATTTTTTAATTTGATTATATAAATTGCATTATTTGTATAAGATTAACTTATTTTGGTCTCTGCTCCTTTTTTGTGCAGGTGCTCTACTGCCACTCAGGGAACGACGACGTTTTGGAAGCCCAAAACGTCGTCGTTTCATTTTAGAAAATTAAAAAAAAAAAAAAACCTCTGCTGGTGAGGCGGCCGCCTCACTAGCAGAGAGGCGGGCGCCTCAGAAAAACCGCATAAGGCGGCCGCCTCGAGGCGGCCGCCTCGACCGTTTTTTTAAACACTGGATAAAACAGGCTGAATCAACTCTAGAAATCATAAAGAACTAAAATATAGAACAAACCTGGACAAAATAAGTATGCCCACTACAAAATATACTTGCAGGCAGAACACCCAGCTTTAAATTTCCATCATAAGCATATACGAGTCCACTGTCCCCCGACACAGACGGTCCTAACTGCCTACGTAGAAGATCATTGAATGCATCTTGATCCCATATCTTGTCATCAGCTAGAATCATTTCTTTCCACTGTTTAGCCAATTTCTTTGCAGACTCTGTTGGTCGCCAGTGAAAAATTCCCACATTGTAAGCATCAACAACTGTCAAGGTGAAACAAATATTGTCACTTAATCTTTGACAAAGCTGGTATTACCATATACAATAAACTGCCTGATTCTTTAGCCAATAGATTGATTTAAACATGCGGAAATAAATAGGTAAGCCTTCCATAATTGTAAAGTAGAGACTAGAGTTTATTGTAAGTAGAGACTAGAGAGAAAGTTGGACTAAAGGCCATAAACAAAAATTTGGAATCAAGGGTAAAATCATTGATATATAATCTTTACCTTGTTGCCACATGTCCAACCCATCATCAACAACTGTGGGTATAACTTGATCACTTGAAGTTAAGATATCTGCATCAGGGTACCGAGCAAAATACGGGAGGGGATTCTGTCACCGAAACAGAGCAGACAAAATAAAAGTTTCACCAATAACCTACTGAATGTACTAATGAAACAAAAACATGGAGTAACAGAAATGTCCATAAATCTGTTGATGTTAGAAATATACTTTTAAGCAGCAGGGCATAAATCAATCAAAATAAAGCAAACATAATGAAACAAATGAAGAAGGGCTTCGTCCCAAGGAAAATTATCAACAGACATGGAATGGTACCTTCAACCAGACCACATCTGTATCACACAGCAATAGCTCAAAACCGAATGGTAGGACTGAGTCTAACAAAATAGCTTTTTCTCTCCCTATTTTATGAAAAGTTGGTGAACCCCAACCGGCATCCGTTGTGCTCATATGGCTTCCCATATCAAATACTGGAACACCTTTCCAATACAAAGCCTTCGCCAACTTGATGTCCAATGCACCTGTATTCAAAAATTCCAAGTTTTGAGCAGCATTTAATAGGACTGTAAATACAGTCTACGAGGTAAGACTTCCTAGGAGATAACTGACCAACCAGAATGTTTGAAATCTCCAAATCCGTCAAGTGTTTAACCCAATTCAGGATGAAATCCATGTATGCATAGTTTCCAAAAGTCATTATTATAACATTATCTTGCACCCTTCCTCAACCAGTTCTTTTGTCAGTCGAAAAGAGTTCAGAGATGGCAATCTTTTGGATTGTGGAACCTCCCATATAGGTTTAACCTTTTTGCTTCTTGTCTGAGACACGGGAGGTGAAATTGCACTCACCTTCGGAGCTTGGGAAAAATTAGGGGCTAGATTAAAGTGAGAAGAATCTGCAACTGGAGAACACATGCCTGGAAATGGAGACAAATCAATCAGAGAGAGACAAGAGATTAAAAAATAAACAAGCATAGCAATTTCAATACATCGAGACTGACTAAGGGCCAACCTTGATAAAAATAAATTGAAAATAGCTAGCAAACAAATAGTCATACTCATGATTGTTTATGAAAGCACAAATTTCTTTGAACTCATGGAAACTTCAAATAGTGTTTATTTTACATAGTTTGATCACAGAAAATAATCACTGAATCACTAATAACAGATACAAGCATTACTATTTACTCCCACTTCAAAAATCAAAACTTTGAGCCAACTTCTCATCAACTCAATGAAAAATTCACATTACTGTCACTTTTCAAGATCAAAAAACAAAATTTTAACACATACCCAGTTGCTAAAACAGACCAATACATAACATGCAATCTCCAAACTCATGAGAAATAATAAAAATATCATCTGGGTCCATCCAAAAAAACAACAAAAACGAGACCCAAAAAAAAAAACACCGTACGTGAAATTGCAGAAGGGGAAGAGAACCAGTTGGTGGTGGCAGAGGAAGGAGAGTTTGAAGAATAAATGGCGAAGAAGATATACGAAGATGAAACAACGATTCCCACAATCACAGTTGTGTAGATTGTCAAGAACAATGGCTTCGAATTCATCAACTCTTGATGCCAATTTCTCCCGCCACCCATTTTTGTTTTTTTTAAAAAAATCAAGTTTTTTTTATCAAGTTATCAACTTCATTTCCATTTTGAGAGAAATTTAGTTTCCCAAAAACGTATATTCAGTTGCTGGTTTTCATTGTAGTATGAGTGAATCTGAGGAATTAGGAATATTAGCTGTAATGAGAAAGCTGGTATTTTTGTTTTTGGAGTTTTTGTTTTTCAAAAAACATTTTTTAAAAATGTTTTGCAAAAACATGCAGTGGCAGCAGCCAGCCTAGCCTAGGCAAGCAAATCAAACCATTTTTGCCTAATTTGTTTTACACTTTTATGGCAAATAATTGGAGTTAAAATGGAATAAAAATATTTTAGATATTTTAAATTGTTAAAATTACCATTTATTGATCCACTAATTATATTTCCTATTTGTAATGAGACATAAATTGAAAAAAGTACTCGTTAGATTCGAACTCAGGACCTCAAAGTGAGATCCCAAACCCTACGCCATCAAATCACGCTCCACCAAATACTTTTTACTTGAATTTGGTTTTTGTTGAAAATTGAAATATAAAATTAATATGGAGTCTTAGTTTATGCACCATCAAATGATTTTTTATCATATAATTTTTAAATAATATTGAAAAAACATTAAGAAAATTAACATGTAAAATCATTGGGATTTGGGAGTGAGTGGATAATGATTATTCTTAAATGGAAACTAGCAAGAGATTTTATTAAAATTATTTGGATTCTTAAAATTATTTGGAAACTAGCAAGAGATTTTATTATTTGTTATTAAGATAAAGTTATTAAAAGGATTCCTTCCTTACAGTCAAGCAGGGGTTGTTAGATTACCAAAGAAATGTTAGGAAGGTAGAAAATCTCAATTCAAGATTTCATATTGCATCATTTTGTTTGAAATGAGATTCTAAGTTTTTATTTGTTTGTTTGTTCGTTTTTTTTTTGTTCCAAATTAGAAATCGAGTGAGAGTTGAGATGATTTTTTTTTAAAAAAAAAATTAAATGAAAAATTATGTCAAAATTTTAAACGATTTTTCATTTTGAAATCTCATTTTTTTTTCTAAAATATTTCGTATCCAGAAACATTCAGCCATAATCAGGACAATATTGAAATTGACAAATTCCAACTCGACTCAACCAATTGCCAACTCTATGTCTAGATGCCACCTAATTTCCTTTTAAAGTTAAAAAATAAATAAATAAAAGATTATTTATTTTGAAATTTTGTTGTCACACTTGAGAGCTAAATAGGCCGGATTCGATCCAAACAGATAGGATAAATAATAAGAAGTTTGGTGCACACTAGATGAAGCCAAAATTGTGGTATCTACAAATTAATTTTCCAAATGTAATTTACACAAAATATGGAATTTTTCAAGTTATCCAAACCAATAATTATGTCATTTTCATGAACATTTGAACTTTCATTCATCTACTAATAAAAATATGTCATTATCAACATTTGAACTTTCATTCATCTTGTATAATATATCATTATCAACATTTGAAGTTATATTTTATAGCTATAGCTAATCATAAAATTGATTTATATGGTATATATTATGAATAATTTGGGATACAAATTGATGTGTCATTTATCAATCATCCATATGAATTATCTAATTAAGTTATCGAGTTCACTAGTGGTCATGTGGATAATCCACATATTCGGTTAGTTAAGTCCTAAAATTTGACATAAAATTAAGACCTCAAATCTAAGATCAATTATATTTTACTGTTTGCTTTCATCAAAAAATTTATTGATAGGGCCACATTTTAGGATCTCGTCTAGGGTTCCGAAAAATTCAGGTTCAACCCTGATTGAATTTTTAATTAATTAATAAGATGTCATATAGTATTAGCAATTACTCATATCACTTGAGATGCAAAAATTGATATACTAATTTTTTTTTGTGTATAAATATAATGGCCATGCATTATATGTGTAATATGGCAACTATATGTAATTGATAACTAAAAATGTTTAATAATGACAAATTAAAGACCCTTCACTTGTGATTTATTCCCAAATCCCAAGCATATAAGACACAATCTAGGTAGCTAATTTTATTTATTTTTTAAAATTATTATTTAGCTTCCCATGCATGCTAAATTCCAAAGAAATGAATCAAGTATTACTTCTCTTAATCACCAACTTCTATCTCCATCATCTCATATTTCAAGTATATATTATTTGGTAAAGAAAAATAATTGCAAGCAAAACAAGAAATCCAAAGAAAATAACTATGTGGTTCCTTGGATTCTCCACAACTAACCCTAGAAATTTATGGGTTTTTGGGGCAATTATTCTAGTAATCCTTATAATATTTTCTTGAAGAAGTTAGTTGTGTACCTTGAGCCTCAAGTAAGCTTACTTTCTCAACAAGATATCGAATCGGCTCCGAAAAAAGACCTAGACATGGACAGATCAAAGAACAAGATATATACTTTGTGTTGCAGTGCTGGTGTTATTAGAACTTATGCACTTGAAGAGCTCAAAATGGCTACTAAAGATTTTAGAATTCAGATTGGGGTCGGAGCGACGTCGTTTGTGTACCTTGCAGAGCTTGGAAATGGAAGATATGGTGCTGTGAAGAGAGTCATAGAGGAAAGAGGTGGCAGCAGAAAGATTTTCCTTGATGAAGTTTCAGTTTTGCTCAGGATTTCACATCCAAATTTGGTGGGATTGTTAGGTTTTTGCTTGGAAAAAGGTAACCCTTTAATTCAAAACATTCTATGATCCAAATTCCCTTTTTGAAAACGCAGTAAATTCTGAATTTTGATCGAGATTCAGAATCTTATATTATTTGGTATGGGATTCGAGAAAAATATCGAGATGAAAATTAAAAATTTTCAAATCTCGATCCCGACCGATCCAAATTTGGTGGGATTGGTAAGTTTTTGCTTGGAAAAGGTAACCCTTTAATTCAAAACATTGCATGATCCAAATTCCCATTTTGCAAACGCAGGAAATTCTAAATTTTAATTGGGATTCAGAATCTTATATTGTTTGGTATGGGATTCGGGAAAAATATCAAGATGAAAAATTAAAAATTTCCAAATCTCGATCCCGACCGATTCAAAAATATCGGGAAAAATATCGAGATGAAAATTAAAAATTTCCAAACATCGAGGAAATTCTTAATTCTGAATATTCCGAACTATTCGGTCAAAAATTCAAAATAATTTTTCATTACAAATCCACATCGAGATAGGATCGTGATTAACAAATCTCGACACATCCCAACCGATTGCCCTATGTACTTAAATCTATATCAAACGGAACATAACATAAATCTTATGTCTCAATGACAATTTCTCGACCCATAACTAACCATATATGTTTTTGTGTATTGTTTTAAGCAGGAGAGCAACTTCTATATGTTTTCGAGTAATCTTCTATTACTCGAAAAAATTCAAAATGATTTTTCATCAAAAATCCACAATTGAAATAGGACCGGAATTAACAAATCTCGACACATCCCAACCGATTGCCGTCTCAATGACAAATGCTCGATCCATGACTAACCATATATGTTTTTGTGTATTGTTTTAAGCAGGAGAGCAACTTCTATTACTCGAATATGTACCAAACAAGAGCTTATTCCACAGGATGCATACATATTTCGGCCAATCTTTAGGCATACTTTCATGGTCAAATCGCCTGAGCATTGCCCTAGACATAGCTAAAGCTCTAGATTATCTTCATTCACAAGCTGACCCTCCTGTAATTCACAGAGACATCAAGTCTTCAAACATCCTCTTAATCGACCACAACCATGCAAAGCTAGCAGATTTTGGGCTCTGCAAATTGGGCCACACTGACCCGAACCGGCCCAAAACTTCATCAAGTATCAAAGGCTCATTTGGTTATGTGGATACCCATTACCTAAAAACAGGCAATGTGTCAACAAAGAGTGATGTTTATAGCTATGGAGTGTTGCTTCTTGAGTTGATCACTGGGCAAAAATCACATCAAGGCTCAGTCACATTAGCTGAAGGGACTGAAGAGTGTAGGAGAAATGAAGATGTTGAGGGTTTGGTTCAAATGTTGGATCCAAAACTTAAAGGGGATGTAAATATGGAGCAATTGAGGGTGTTGATTGATATTGCTAATTCTTCTGTTTTGGATAAATGTGAAGCAAGACCTAATATGAACACCATTGTAGAGAGGATTTTGAATTGTATGGAACCTCATTCTCATCTTGAATTACCTGTATAAAAAACTGTTAATAATCCTAATTAGTGATTCTCATATTGTAAATAATTATTATTATAATTTACAATATGGTCCCCAAGGGACGCAGCCCAACGGTTTGAGTTTGAGACCTTATCTTCAAGGTCTCAAGTTCAAGTCCTGGATAGCACCCCTGTAAGAGCCTGAGACAACACCGATTTACCCACACATCTATACCGGGGTCCAATAACTCCGATATGGATGACGTGAGATTTCTCCGATGTTCCAAAAAAAAATATATTACAATAAGATTCACTGAGTGTAAAAAAAATTTGATTAATTTAATCATCGATTTTTTTTTTCTATTTTTCTTTGAATAATGTATTGTTGTGATTCACCGATCACTTTAGAGTGTATTTGAGGAAAAACCGAATTGTATTTATTACTACAAGAATAAATACTACAAGTTTACAACTAGAAACTTAACAAAAAACCTCACACACTCTCAAGCTCTCTACTTGGAGCTTTACACACTTTGGGATGATAAAACAATAGACTCAATGCTCCATTTTATAGAGCCTGAAAACGTGTTCACTGTTCACACGTTTTCACAGCTTGCACACACAGCTCAACACACAGGCTGTAAACACACACACACGTTTTGCTGACTTTTGGTGGCTTTCGGTGCTGCCGTGTTTTCAACAAATCTCCCCCTCGGTGAAGATTTTCCTAAAATATGAGCCGACCATCAATCATCCAAAAAATGGATCCTCCAAAAGGATCCTCCCCTGGCTGCATCTATATGACTGCCTACGTACCCTGAGTTGAGATCAAGCCAATCGTAGTTCTCTGTATCATCTGACAGCTATCCCGGTTATGTCTCTGCACAACTCTAGCTTGTCCCGATCATCGTTCCTTTGTGGACATGTCGGCTGTGTCTCTGCACAACACACTTCACTGCATCTCTGTACAGTATTCTCCTGCTATGTCTCTGCATAGTACAATCCACTGCGTCTCTGCACAGTAATCTTCTGTTGTGTCTCTGCACAGTTCCGCTGCCATGTTTCTTCACCCATTTGTTATTCAGTGCCTTTTTGCCTTTGGGAAACTCTCTGGCTCCCCCACATCAGTAAGCAGAATATATTCGGATCCCGGATATCTGGTTGATGGAATCCTGCCTTGCTCAGATCTTCTTATCTGAGGTCCACTGGTTTCAGGAGGTCTATCATCATCCATCTCTATGAATGATCTTGCAGCTTCTAGTGAAGTGGGTTGCGGCTCCCCCTGCTCAACACTTTCTTTTGTAATCTCCGATGGAACAGGCTGTGTCTCCCCCTGCTCAACATCTTCATTTGCCTCCTCTGGTTCTGCTTCTGGAATTTCCTCGTGCACCTTATCTGTGGCCAATTGTGCTGGTGCTGAGTCTGGATTTCTGTTGGCACTGGATTTGGAAGACATTCTGGGCGTTTCAATGTCTTCAATTGTCTGGTCTTCGAGAAACTCTACTTCCTGGCTTATGATGACCATCTTTTCCTTCGGATCCCATAGTCTATATCCAAATTCTTCATCTCCATGGCCTAGGAATATACATGGAGTTATCCTTGCATCGAGCTTCTCCCTGAGCTCATTGGATACATGTACAACGGCTAAACAACCGAATACTCTAGGGTGAGTGTAGGAGGGATTCTTACCAGACCACACTTTCTCCGGAATCTCCAAGTTCAACGGTTCAGATGGTGATCTGTTGATAAGGTAACAGGCAGCACGAACAGTTTCTCCCCAGAATGGCTTTGGCAGCTTAGCCATACTGATCATTCCTCTGACTTTCTCTATAATGGTGCGGTTCATGCTTGCAGCGACACCATTATGTTGTGGAGTGTGTGGAACAGTTCTCTCATGTCAAATTCTATGTCTCATGCAGTAGGCTTCGAACTCCCTGGAACTGTACTTGCCTCCAGCGTCTGTGCGAAGGCACTTCAGCTTCTTCCCTGTTTTATGCTCTACCATGGCGTGGAACAGCTTGAACTTATCTAGGACCTGATCCTTCGTCTTGAGGAAATACACCCAGATTTTCCGTGAAGCATCATCGATGAAAGTCAAAAAATACTTGTTACCGCCCAATGAATCAACCTCCAAGGGACCACAAATATCAGAGTGGACCAGACTGAGCAACTCTGATCTTCTCTCTGAAGAGAAATCAAATGAGACTCTACGTTGCTTACCAATCGAGTAGTGGTTGCAAGGACCTCGTACAGCATCCTTGGTAAGCTCCTTCTTGTTCAAGGTAGACAACCCTCTCCCACTCATGTGTCTGAGTCTCCGGTTCCACAGATTTTGAGAAGTCTCTTTTCAGCTACTTTGAGGCTGTCTGCACAAATCTTCACATGAGTCTTGTATAGTGCGCCGCAAGCATGTCCTCGGGCGACAACCATGACACCTTTCGTCATTCTCCATGTGCCATTTCTGAAGTGATTTTCATAGCCCTGTTTGTCAAGAGCTATCCCCGAGAGTACATTCAGCCGAAGTTCTGGAACATGCAGGACATCCTTCAAGATCAATGTACACCCGACATTTGTCCGCAACTGAATATCACTCATTCCTACTATCCCAGAGGAACTGATATTTCCATCTTCACTGCTCCAAAGTCTCCCGCTTTGTAGGTTGTGAAGTAATCTCTGTGAGGAGTGACGTGGTAGGATGCTGCAGTATCTACCACCCACTCAACATCTTGGGTTGCGTTGTGAAGGCATGTCTCTTCCTGTATGGAGCATATTGCTACATCTGCTTGGACAACGACCAGTGTCTCTCCTTCGTCATTCTTCGGCTGGTGATTGCCTTCTCTCTGCTCTCGTTGCAGTTTTCGGCAATTCTTCTTTAGGTGGCCTACAATGCCACAATGGTAGCACTTATAGGTAGGCTTCCTTCCATCTGAGGATCTACCCCTGGTTGTGCTTCTGCCTCTCTCTCCGTCTCTTCCTTGATGTCTTCCTCGAGTCTCTGTGACGAAGGCTTCTGTCTGTTCTGAGCCAACATCTTTTCTCCTGGACTCCTCATTCGACAGGGCATCTTTTACCATAGGCATGGTAACTTTACCTCCTGGAGCGGAATTGCTGAGAGTAACCACCAATGTCTCCCAGCTATCAGGAAGGGAACTGAGTAGTAAGAGGGCTTGTACTTCATCTCCCAGCTGCATGTCTACTGCAGACAACTGGTTCACCAGGCTCTGAAACTCGTTGGTGTGTTCCGCAACGGAAGTTTCACTCCGTAGCTTCAAGTTCACCAAACGCCTCATTAACAGGGCTTTATTCCGAGTTGTCTTGGCCTGGAACATGTCTTCCAGCTTTATCCACATCCCGTAAGCATCTGAATCCTGTGCTACGTGGTGGAAGACACTGTGACCGATTCACTGCCTTATCTGACCCAAAGTTCTGTTGTTGAGTTTATTCCAGTCATACTCCTTAACAGACTCTGGTTTCACTCCCTTCAACTCGATGACATCAAACAAATCTTTGCAATGCAAAAAATCTATCATCCGAGGTCTCCAGAGGGAGTAATTAGTTGCAGCCAGTTTAATCATTGCACCAGAAGACGAATCTCCAATTTCCATTTTAAATTTTAAAGTTTAAAATGTAAATACAATAAAATTGGGGCTGAATTTCACAAATCCGAGGTTACCGTTGCGTCCGGAACGGTCGAAAATGGTGGAATAGACACTTCGTTGGTCTAAATCCGACACAGGGGCTGATTTGTAAATTCCTAAAAGTTCTGGGGCAAAACTGTAAATTTCAAAACTTCAGGGGGCTAAATGAAATTTACCAGGCTGCTGATGTGGCAGTGCTGACGTGGCAAGGTGGGACCAGTTTGCTGACGTGGCGGACACGTGGCGTAGACGTGTCGGATGACGTGGCGCTGACGTGGCGGATGACGTGTCTGCTGACTGGGCGCTGACGAGGCGCTGACTGTGCGCTGACTGGGCGTGACGTGGCGCCACGTGTGTCGTCTTCAACCTTCAGCAGCGCGTGCGGCGCGTGGATCGCGTGAGGGCGCGTGGGCAGCTCTTTAGAAGGCGCGTGCGGCCTGCTGGGACGTCGGTTCGGTCGCCGGAAAATATCACCGTGCTCGTCTCGACGTGAACTAGCTGATGGTACCCTCAAAATGAATTTTTGACAACTTTTCCGAACCAAACTCCGTTCTTCAGTTTTTCGATCCCAATGAAGAACCAAAGCTTCTGATACCACTTGTTGTGAAATAACGATCACTATTGGTTTTTTTTTTTTGAGTTTTCTTTGTGTAAAACTTGTATTAATTCTTGATAGTAATAATATTGAATTCTGTTTTTTTTCCTCAAACACTTCCAAGAGTGATCGTTATTTCACAACAAGTATCGTGTGAGATTGTGGCAGAAGTGTTCATTTAACGACTTTGATCAAATCATTATTTTTAAAATCTGTGCCGATTATATAATAATAATAATTATTATCTCAAAATTTGTTACATTAGATATATTTTTGTTACATGATATATAGTGAATATTTACTATATTTTTTAATTTTTAGATAATATTATATCAAGCAATAAGTCCTGAGCTCTCAATTGCGATGCTTTAGCTCAAGGAATAAGTATTTTGCAAGAATTCAGGGTTATATCTCTTATCCCGGTCTCATCTCGATTATGATATGGGATTAAAAAAAATTTAATCGAAATGAAAAATCATCTCCAATCGTGATAAATTATTTATCCTGGATGCTTTTTTCCCCAGAATATCATGACATTCGATACAGGAACCCGAATACAAAAAGCTTATGTGACATTAGATTCAGTGTGTTTAATAATATTGTATTTAAGTTACATAACTTCTTTCTTTAATCAAAGTGTTTGAAAAATCTTTTCAATCCCCCCCAAAACATTTCAAGATTTAGTGAAGATGGTTTCAATTTTAAATTAATTAGTGGCAATCATCACCATCATCATAAATTTGATAGATACTTAGCTGCAGTGGTGGTTCAATAATCTTTTAAATATTTGTGGAATAGATTTCCGAACTTTATTTCGGTAGACATCTAAGAATCAATAACATTGAGACAGATCTTAAAGAGTACAGGTCACCATGTGTCTATATGTATAGAAGCTAACTCCAAAGGCACAGGCATTGGGGACATCTAAACTCTTGTACTTAACAATGTTTCTGGTGTCATAGATTTTGAAGACATGAACCAGAAGCATCCATTGCCATTGCCTTGAAGCTGAAGGTGCATGTACCTATAAATAGCCTGCAAGGAATGAAACTAGCTTTCCAGATCTTCTCCCCCTCAACTCCAATATAATAAGCTTTTATTAAGCTTGTGCATTTTTTGCACTTTTTACTAATGGAAAGTTAATTAATTAGCACTTTCAAGGATACCATTCTCAGGTAATCTATTATTATTGCTGTAGGGATTTCCTTTTTGGTTCGGAGAGAGATGAAGTTAAATGGTTTAGTGTCTATTTTTTAATTATCAACAACCTTTTACTTCAAAATTATATAATTACCCGTGCGTCTTCCTATAGATTGTGAAAGGATGGAATTAAATAGTTTAATTTCTATTTTCTGATTCACTAATTAGTTTTCTAAGAAGAAGCCTTGATGAGAAATCATCATATTGCTCAGGATCTGGTTTTCAGGTCTTATATTCGAATTCAGAATGTACATTTCTTATAAGAGTTTGTGACAGTTGAGAGTTCAACTTGCTCCGTTTAAGCCCAGATCGAGTGATTTGACGACGAGATTTCCAACGTTTCTAAATATATATATATATATATTGTTGATATTTTATTTTTATTTTTATTTTTTTCAGGGAGTTTCTGTTGTGCAAATAAAAGAGATGTGCAGATTTTCTGAATCAACAGGAGGCTAGCTGAGTCTGGTGTTAGGAAACACAATCTCTAATATATTTTACATGTTTGTCCTCTTATGATCTAACCATACATGTATTACTAGTCCTAGATTTATTTACATGCTAATTGAAATAAATCTATATTAACCACAACACAATTGCATACCTTAAACTTGTAGAGACCTCTTAATCAAACTTAATTGATTGCTTAACTCAATAAGCAAATGGTCTTATTTATAGGAGGGAAACCAAGTCACTATTAGCTCACATGCATGGATTACTATTAATCCTTGATTACTATTTAATCACATGCATTGATTACTATGTAATCACATGTATTTGGATGCATAATGACTTTCTCCAACCCTTCCAAAAATATTACCATCATGGGTGTACCATTTGTTCCCCATTTAACATTTTACTAATTGTTGTCACTTAACAACTCTTGTTGTTACTTAATTATTTGATTAACAACTCTTGTTGTTTACTTAGTAATGAAATATTACTAATTGTTGTTATTTAACAACACCACATAATTAGCTTAATAATTTCCAACATGAAATTATTACTAATTGTTGTTATTTAACAACACCAAATAATTAACTTAATAATTTCCAAATGAAATTATTACTAATGTTGTTATTTAACAACATCAAATAATTAACAACAATTAATTTCCAACATCTCCCACTCACACATGATGGGATCAACAATTTTTATTATCTCTACAAGAATAATTCATACTTTGCAATTGTGCCGTGCGACCAGCATACTTCGAGAGCTCACTTGCTATACATCTGTTAGGAATATATAGCCGCTCGAAAAATGGATAGAACCATAGTGGATTATGTATGCAGTATCCTCGATCATTTATCACATTAAATCTCTCTCGATCTCTTTTCGAATGTAATATTTATTTTGTATTCACAATCATGTTTGATCACATAGAATAACATAATTGGTCGACCAGTGAATACAAGCTAATGTGATATTACTTATATAATGATCTTTCTCCTTTCTCGAATCTCTCAACTTTGATTCAATTCGCTTTTCCAGAGATGTTCTTTCAGATCGAATCTCTCATGATCTTTCAGCAACACTCCAAGATAGTGATCATCAAATCTAAGTTTTAAGAAGCAGACAAGAGTCTAAATGGTACAATGTGAGATTGAAATAATCTCAAGGGTCTCACACAATATCAAGACTGATATCTTTACTTGTATTACCCTCAATAGCCACAAATGTACACATGGTATGAAAACATGTGCTACGGTATTCTCTCTTTTCCCATGGAGCGCATGTCTCATAAAATACCGTACAGATTATAGTTCAGAAAAACACAATGTCTAACTCATAACTGACATTAAGACAAGTAAGGTGAAACAAACTTATTCACCTTAGGTCATATCACAGAGAAAGTGACCTCATAACGACATTACTTAATTTTCAAGCTTGAGCTCTCTAAATTATCACTCAGATAATTAGCTTAAAAATTTGTCTCATCTCCCATTAACACAATGTAATGGAGGCGATTGCCCGTGTGAGAGGGCCAATCATTCACTTGTCCGACATACTTCTCATACTAACTAATAGTATTTTTGTTTAAACATGTATCAACATAATAACATGTAAGCATTGAACACAAATATCAATGAGTATTAACATTAGTAACATTATTTGGGAAAAATACATATCATAATATATAAGCACATTAACATCTACGCAATCCCTGAGTTTTTACATGTCTAACAAAGACATCTCTATGAACAGGCTTGGTCAATGGATCTGCTACCATTTCTTGCGTAGAAATGTACTTCATGTTTACCTCTTCTCGTGCAACTATGTCTTTCACAAAGTTATATTTGGTATCTATATGTTTCGTTTTACAATGGAATTTTGGGTCTTTTGTGTAGGCTATAGCTGCTTCACTATCACAGTTAACTAATACTGGACCAGAAGCTTCATTTGACATACCCAGATTTAGATTTTCTTTCATCTAAATCTCCTCCCCAGTCAGCATCAGTATAGCCTCTTAATTGCAGATCATTTCCTTGATAACACAATGAGTAATCAGCTGTCCCTCTCAGATGCTTAAATATTCTTTTAACTGCTTTCCAATGTGCTAGTCCTGAATTGGATTGGTATCTACTTACCATTCCAACAGCGAAACAGATATCAGGTCTTGTACACAACATTGCGTACATTAAACTTCCAACTGCATTTGCATAAGGAACTTTCTTCATGTGTTCCTTTTCCTGTGGAGTTTCAGTTTTCGTGATAGGAGTATCAATGAGTTTGCAAGCCTGCATTTGGAAGCGTTTGTAGGACACAGAACCTGGGCGACGCCGTTCCTAGGCTCGCGACCTAGTTGGGAAAGATTACATAACATGGAGTCGCCACCCGGTATGAACCGGGACAAAGATTTAAGGCCGCACTCACCCCTCGCAAGGAAAGACCTCAAACCGTTGGGTTCGGAATGGTCCCTTACTTATGTCACTTGTAATGAAAGGATTTATATAATAATTTAAACAAGCTGAAGTAACAATTATTTCTAGAGGTATCATGCTTCTAAAGTCACATTTATAAAATAAAATATGCGCCTAAATATACATATATTTCATATATAAGATTGCATGCTTAACATATATCAAGATAGCAACTAACATACATCTTTACTTGCATATCATATTCAGGAAAAACACAAGCACACATATTAACCATACAAGCACACATGGTAACCATATAAGCACATGTATGGGTACTTTTCCAAGTGGTACGTGGAATTGTAGCCCAAGTACAGACCGCACTACCGTCCATTCGGAATCGGCTACGGAATTTACGTCTGGGTTTCCATCCGATATACCACAAGAAATAATACTCAAATGTTATCATGACACGAGCATATGACTGGTAATACATTGACACATTTGCATAAGAAAGATCAACCAATAGGCAATTATGCATGAATATAATAAGACAGACTCAGTTCAGTGTGTGCACGTTCGTGTAGCGTTCGTAAACGCGTTCGAACGGAAATGAAACAGAATGCTCACGTTCGAGTAGCGTTCGTAAACGCGTTCGAACGGAAATGAAACAGAATGCTCACGTTCAAGTAGCGTTCGTAAACACGTTCGAACGGAAATGAAACAGAATGCTCACGTTCGTATGGCGTTTGTTAACACGTTCGAACGGAAATGAAACAGAATACTCACGTTCGAGTAGCGTTCGTAAACGCGTTCGAACGGAAAGGAGACCTGATGCATGATAAGGCAAAATGTATGCGCGTTCGAGTTGCGTTTGCAAACGCGTTCGAAGACACGGACCGATGCATGCATGAAATAGGATGCAATACAGAAAATAAAAGGGCGCGGCGAAGCACTGCCGTAAAGGTGACCTTTTGGGGCTCTTGATCTCTCAAAGAGAGGACCTTTAGACCAACATACTAAGCCCATGCGCGTCACATCACACATACAAGAATAGAACAAATCATATCAACCAAGTATGCCCGATTGAACATATCTTACATCCAATCTGAACACACATCAACCGGCGCGGCAAAGCATCGTGGTAAAGGGCTTTTAGCCCCTCCCCATAGGGGATCTCACAACACACTTACTAAGCCCATGCGCTCGATTGACTTATACATACGGAAATAAAGATAACAATATCAAACTAAGTATGCCCGATTGAACGTATCTCGCGTCCAACCGAACATACATCAACCGACGCGGCGAAGTAGTGTCACGAAGGTGGCCTTTTCGGCTCTTTGTATCCTAAATGGAGGACCTTTGGACTAACTCACTAAGCTCATGCGCTTGGTTGAATCATGCATAACTAACGACATATTGAGTTTAGGTAAAACAAACTAAATAAACAAGAACAACACAACAAAAGAAAGATGGTGTCGTTTACCCAAGCGGTACGTGGAATTGTGGCCCGAGTACAGATCATATTACCGTCCATTCGGAATCAGCTATGAAATTTATGTCCGGGTTTCCATCCGATATACCGCGAGAGTTGACACATCTCTCATTCATCCAATACCCACAACATACATCATACACACAACAGATACCACAAATACAGAAAATATAATCAAAATAAATGACTAGAAAATAAAAATGAGAATAAGTGTGAAAGATACCCTCAGGTCTAACCTTTTAAGCCGTCTCTCGGACTCACGTTCCACGAAGATCGGAAGGGGATAAAGCTCCGCAACTTTTTCTGGTCCGCTGGTTCAACGTCCTAGCTCACTGTTTCGCTGCTTTGCTTACGATTCGAACTCCGTTCTGCTCCTATTCGGCTCCTGTTTTGCTGCTCACTGCACGGGCTACCTGTTTCAATGTTTTCAAAGAACTATTCCAAGTTGTGTGGGTTCTTAGTGCAATTAAATATGATTATTTTTAAGATTGTCTATGTAGTTTTATGTTACTGTTTTTTAAAGATTTGGGCTGCTGTGTTTGTGTGATTTTCGGTGATGTATGGAGGTTTGGAGGGGCTGGTTTTCGGTGGTGATTAGGGGTTGTTTTGGTGCTTTTGGTTTCGGTGATGTGAGGGTGGTTATTTGTGATAGATTCGGCTATGGAGGAGATGGTTGAGGTTCTTTTTTTTCTCTCTTTGTGTGTATAGGAAGTGTTTTTCTCTTTTTGTCTGTTTGGTCTTGGGTGTGTAGAGAGAGTCTAGAGAGATTTTGAGAGAGTTTGGGTGTGAATTCTATGTGTCAAGGAGACCAAGGCTTTGGTGAGGGTTGTTTATATAGAGAAGGGTTGAGGGTTGACAAGAGAAGGGATTTTGTGCATTTAATTAGGATATGATTTAGTGTTTAGCAAGGAAAGTGAAAGATTGAGGGGGGACAAATTTGGTTTAGATTAGGAAGTCAATACTTTTAAATGGTGGATATCTTATTGAATTAGGAAGTCAAATATATGATTGGCTTTAATTGGTTAAGATTGATTTTAATTAGGCAAATCTTATTTTTAGTTTTAGTATATAATATATTTGATTCTTTATATTAGGCATGATTTTATTTTATGTTTTATTTAATTGGTAAATGATTTAAATGTTTTATTTTAATGTTTAATATTTAATTAATATGTATTTATTTTATTTGGGATGTGTTTTATGGGCTTTGGGGAGCTAAATGGGCTGGGCGTGAGGCTAGCAGCAAAACCAGAATTACCGACACCGTTCGAACGCTTACACGAACGCGACACGAACGCCCGCAATCTGTTTCTCGTTCGAACGAAGTAACGAACGCAGCAATAACGAAGACAGTGAGCTTATTTGTTCTGAATTTCCCCTTCCGATATCCGTTTCTCGCGGCTTCCGTGACTCAAAAGGTAGTGCCTCCAAATGAGGCTCATCATCGGGTTTCACATGCGAAAATGCAATGCCTACAGTCGCCCCCACTTTGATGGGACTTGTGCAGTGTGTGACTTTGAACAATCCTATCAAAGTTATGCAATGCATTTTACTTACCTGGCTAGCTAGCTGTCTCGAGCTGAGCTGATACTGCAGTGGACCTCGATCCTGAGACGCGTCTCGATGCTGCTGATGATGTGGACCTCGAACCTGGGACGCATCCCAATAGCTGCAACTGACAACGGGGGCCTCGACCCTGGGACGCATCCCAATACCGCTGACAAAATGTGGGCCTCGACCCTGGGACGCATCCCGAAAATGATGATGCAGTGGACCTCGATCCTGGGACGCATCCCAATATCTGCAACCGACAACGGGGGCCTCGACCCTGGGACGCATCCCAATACCGCTGACAAAATGTGGGCCTCGACCCTGGGACGCATCCCGAAAATGATGATGCAGTGGACCTCGATCCTGGGACGCATCCCAATAGCTGCAACCGACAACGGGGGCCTCGACCCTGGGACGCATCCCAATACCGCTGATAAAATGTGGGCCTCGACCCTGGGACGCATCCCGAAAATGATGATGTGGAGCTTCGCTCCTCAGCCGATATGGGCTTCGCCCCCAAGCTGACATGATGAGATGTGGAGCCTCGCTCCCCAGTCGATATGGGCTTCGCCTTCCGAGACCCATACCCGGAACTTAACTTCATTGGGACCTCAATCTTCAGATTACTGCCCATATCAAATGTTGTGCCTTTACCATCTCTGATTGGTTCACTGCTCGCTCTTTTCCGTCTTCAACACCTGTTTACACAAAACAGAACAAACACAAAAATATGCAATATAGGTTACGTGTATGCATGTATGCAGGAGTTTTCTTATTCCGTTGGGTTAGGTCTTCCGCTGGCGACCAAGTCTTCTCAAGCAAAGTACAACTTCAACCTGTCGACATTGGTCGGTTCTGTGAATTCGTTTCCTTCCAAGTCTGATAGCTTCACTGCTCCATTTCCCAGGACTTTCTGAACGATGTAAGGTCCTTCCCAGTTAGGCCTGAATTTGCCTCTCGGATCTGTCGTCGACGGCCTCGATTGTTAAGTACCAAATCACCCTTTCTGATCTTTGTGGGACGCACTTTCTTGTTGAATGCCCGGGCTAGTCTCTTCTGATATAACTGCATGTGATACAAAGACTTTGTTCTCTTCTCATCCAACAGTACCAACTGATCAAATCTCTGTGCGGCCCATTCCTGTTCCGGTAATTCTGCCTCTGCTAATACCCTCAGGGACTGTATTTCCACTTCTACTGGCAATACTGCTTCCATTCCGTAGACCAAAGAGTAAGGTGTTGCACCTGTTGCCGTCCTTACTGATGTTCTGTACCCCCACAAAGCATACGGTAACTTCTCAGCCCAATCTCTACAATTTTCTGTCATCTTGGCTAAAATTGTCTTTATAGTCTTGTTGGCTGCCTCAACTGCCCCATTTGCCTGCGGCCTGTACGGTGATGACTTGTGGTGGCCTATCCCGTGCCTCTGTAACATTGCCTTCGTCTCTCCTTGAAACTGGACCCCGTTGTCTGTCACTACATGATGCGGCATACCATACCGACAAATGAGGTTCCGAGCTATGAACTTTGCCATCTGCTTCGCTGTAACATTACGGAAGGATTCGGCTTCCACCCACTTTGAGAAGTAATCTACTGCCACCACTATGAAGCGATGCCCATTTGATGCATTTGGTCGAATTTCCCCAATCATATCAATTCCCCATGCTGAGAAAGGCCACGGCTCTGACTACCCGTGCAATTCTGTGTGCGGTAAGTGATTCAAATTACCGTGTACTTGACAGTCATGACAGTGCTTCACCATCTTCGCGCAGTCCGTTTCCATGGTTGACCAATAAAACCCATGTCTCACTATCTTGCGGGACAAGTTTAACCCATTCATGTGTGGACCACATACCCCGGCATGTACCTCTTCCATCACTTTCTGAGCTTCTTCTTTTTTTAAACATTTCAACTGAATACCGTTTGCCTGCCTCTTGTACAGTTCCCCTCTCAAAGTCACATACTGGGAAGCCAACTTCTGAATGGCTATTCTGTCTTTTCTGCCCGCCCCTTCCGGGAATTCACCATGTTCCAGATACCTCTGAATGTCATGATACCAAGGCTTACCATCGTCAACCTCAACTTCCAGAATTCTTTCTATCTCATAAGCAGGTTTACTTGCTGTTGTCAGTATCAATGGTCTCATCACTAACTTCTCTGGATTTTCCCAAGTCGCTGCTAGTGTAGCCAATGCGTCTGCCGTCTGATTCTCTTCCCTCGGTAGGTGCTGAAACTTACACTCGGGGATATCCTGTGCCAGTTTTCTGAGGTGAAATAGATAAGGCCTCAACCGTTCTTCCTTCAATTCCCATTCTCCTCGCATCTGCTGGATTACCAACATAGAATCTCCGTAGATTTCCACACTCCCGGCCTTCAAGGCTATCAATGCTGTCAGGCCAAAAGCACATGCTTCATACTCAGCCATGTTATTAGTCACTCTGAAGGTCAGCCTCTTAGCCAAAGGTAGAGTCTCTCCCTCGGGGGTTACTATCACGATCCCAATTCCGGCTCCCTTGTAATTCACTGCTCCGTCAAAATACATCTTCCATCTCTGAACTGTTATTGCCTGGATCTCTTCATCTGGAAACTCAAACTTATATTGATCCCCCTCAACAGGTTGCAATGCCAGAAACTCCGCTACTGCTCGTCCTTTGATCACTTTGGAGGTGATATACTCGATGTCGAACTCTGTCAACAATACCAACCATCGGCCCAGTTTTCCCACTAGTGAAGGCACTGAATGAAGATATTTCAGAGGATTCTCCTTTGCCACCACTTGGATCTTGTAAGAATGGAAGTAATGTCGCAACTTTCTGGAAGCCCATACCACTGCAAGACAGATCTTCTCAACTTCCTGATACCGAGCCTCATACGGAAGCAGCTTCTTACTCAGATAATAAACTGCATGTTCTACCCCTGTCTCATCTGCCTGTACCATCATACCTCCCAATGCTTCTGATTCTATAGCCAAATACAATATCAAAGGTCTACCCGGCCTCGGAGGTTTCAATACGGGCGGCTTCACCAAGTACTCTCTGATTCTGTCGAAGGCGGTCTGACACTGTTCATTCCATCTCACTGGCTGATCTTTTCTCAACAGTTTGAAGATAGGCTCGCATACCGATGTCAACTTGGCAATAAACCGACTGATGTACTGAATCTTCCCCAAGAATGCCCTGACTTCCTTTTCTGTCTTCGGTGCAGGCATTTCTGTGATTGCCTTGATCTTTTCGGAGTCTACCTCTATTCCGCCCATTCCCACTGTATGACCAAGCAATTTCCCTGACGTCACCCCAAACACACATTTCTTGGGATTAAGCCGCAGGTTATATCTGTCAACTCTCTGGAGAAACCTTTCCAATGCCTCAATATGCCCAACTCTGGTCTCTGATTTCACCATCATATCGTCCACATATACCTCAATCTCTTTGTGCATCAAGTCATGGAAGAGTGTAGTGGCCATCCGCTGATAAGTAGCTCCTGCATTCTTAAGCCCAAACGGCATTACCTTGTAACAATAGGTACCCCACTCGGTAACAAATGCAGTCTTGTGTTTATCTTCCTCAGCCATGAGAACCTGATTGTACCCTGAAAATCCATCCGCAAATGAATACATAGCAGACAAAGCCGCACTGTCAACCAGAACATCTATATGCGGCAAAGGGAAATCATCTTTCGGACAAGCCTTGTTAAGATCCCTGTCTTACACACATTCTGACCTTCCCATCTTTCTTCGGCACCGGCACTATGTTAGCCAACCATTCGGGATATTTTACCACTTCCAGGAACCCCACATCTATCTGCTTCTTAACTTCCTCTCTGACTTTCTCAGCCCATCCGGTCTCATCCGTCGAAGTTTCTGCTTTACTGGCCTCATATTCGGATAAGTTGGTATTGTGTGTTGGGCAATGTTTCTGTCTACCCCGGGCATGTCCTCATAAGACCAAGCAAATACTTTGGCATATCTGACCAACACTTGTTCTAGTTTCTCCCTCTCTTCGGAGGTTACTTCGCTTGCAATCAAAATTTCTTTGGGGTTCTCAAGTGTGCCCAAGTTAAATGCAATAGTTCTGGCTGAACTGATGTCAAATATGCTTGATTCATGCAGAGTGAATGGAAATGACTCAGGCAAGTAAGCAAAAGAAATGTCTTTATTATTGGATAATGCGGAAGTACATTCAAATAAGTCAGGAATGTAAATGTCTTCATCATCTATAGACACTTCTTCCTCTGCAATCAGGTCTTCTTCAGGCTTCTCATCTTCTTCCAGAGTCAGGTTCTCTAACTTCATCAATTCCTCCTCCCAAATCTCTGTTTCCACAGTTTTTGCAGTCAATGGTTTCTCACCCAACAAATCCTGGAAGATCTCAAACCCAGTGTAGGCATTGCATTTTCGCATGTGAAACCCGATGATGAGTCTCATTTGGAGGCACTACCTTTTGAGTCATGAAAGCCGCGGGAAACGGATATCGGAAGGGGGAATTCAGGATAAACAAGCTCACTGTCTTCGTTGGTGCTGCGTTCGTTACTTCGTTCGAACCTCGTGCAGATTGCTGACGTTCGTGCCGCGTGCGCTGAGGCGTTCGAACGGAGCCGGTAGTTCTGGTTTTGCTGCTAGCCTCACGCCCAGCCCGTTTGGTTTCCCAAAGCCCATAAAACACATCCCAAATTATAATTAAATATAAATTAAATATTAAACATTAAAATAAAACATTTAAATCATTTACCAAATTAAATAAAACATAAAATAAACTCATGCCTAATATAAATGAATCAAATATATTATATACTAAAACTAAAAATAAGATTTGCCTAATTAAAATCAATCCTAACCAATTAAAGCCAATCATATATTTGACTTCCTAATCTAATAAGATATTACCAATTAAAAATATTGACTTCCTAATCTAACAAATTAAATGCCTAATCCTAACCAATCAAATATATTGTATTCCTAATCTAGCCAAGATATGTCCCCCAATCAAATCCATTGCTTTCCTTACCTAGTACTAAATCATATCCTAATTTAATGCACAAATCTCTTCCTTGTGACACAAGGCCAAACCCTACCTCTCCTCTATATAAACATGACCAAACCAAGGCCATCTCCCTCTCCAATCTCTCTAGCTTATACACCACAATTCACACAAGATCACAAGCAAGAAAACAAAGAAACCACCACAAGCCACCTCCCCCTGTAGCCGAAACAGCCATCTATACAGCAGCCCTCCACCACCGAAAATTACTACAAAAAAAACACCCCAAAACACGCCTAAACAACCTCCTAAATCACCTTAACAGCAGCCCAAATCTTTACAAAAAAAACAGTAACTTAGAAAACTACATAGATAACCTTAAAAATAACCACTTTTAATTGCACTAAGAACCCACACAACTTGGAATAGTTCTTTGAAAACATTGAAACAGGTAGCCCGTGCAGTGAGCAGCAAAACAGGAGCCGAATAGGAGCAGAACGGAGTTCGAACGATAAGCAAAGCGGCGAAACAGTGAGCTAGGACGTTGAACCAGTGGACCAGAAAGTTGCGGAGATTACCCCCTTTCGATTCCCGTGGAACGCGAGTCCGAGAGACGGCTTAAAAGGTTAGACCTGAGGGTATCTTTCACACTTAATCTCATTTTATTTTCTGGTCATTTACTTTGATTATTTTCTGTGTTTGTGGTATATGTCGTGTGTATGATGTATGTTGTGGGCATTGGATGAATGAGGGATGTGTTAACTCTCGCGGTATATCGGATGGAAACCCGGACATAAATTTCATAGCCGATTCCGAATGGACGGTAATATGATCTGTACTCGGGCCACAACTCCACGTACCGCTTGGGTAAATGGCACCATCCTCCTTTTGTCGTGCTGCTTTTGTTTATTTAGTTTGCTTTATTTAATTCCATATGTCGTTAGTTATGCATTGGTTCAACCAGGTGCATGGGCTTAGTGAGTTAGTCCAAAGGTCCTCCATTTAGGAGACAAAGAGCCGAAAAGGCCACCTTCGTGACACTACTTCGCCGTGCCGGTTGATGTATGTTCGGTTGGACGCTAGATACGTTCAATCGGGCATACTTAGTTTAATGTTATTATTATCGTTATTTTCGTATGAGTCAATCGAGCGCATGGGCTTAGTAAGTGTGACGTGAAATCCCCTATGGGGAGAGGCTAAAAGCCCTTTACCACGATGCTTTGCCGCGCCGGTTGATGTGTGTTCAGATTGGACGGAAGATGTGTTCAATCAGGCATACTTGGTTGACATGATTGGTTCTATTCTTGCATGTATGATATGACGCGCATGGGCTTAGCATGTTGGTCTAAAGGTCCTCTCTTTGAGAGATCAAGAACCCCAAAAGGTCACCTTTACGGCAGTGCTTCGCCGCGCCCTCTTGTTTTCTGTTTATGTATTGCATCAAGTCCGTTTCCGTTCGAACGCGTTCACGAACGCAACTCGAACGTGCATGTGTTTTTGCCTTATTATGGTCAGGTCTCGTATCCGTTCGAACGCGTTAATAAACGCCATACGAACGTGAGCTCTCTGTCTCATCTCCGTTCGAACGCGTTTACGAACGCTACTCGAACGTGAGCATCTGCCTCGCCTCCGTTCGAACGCGTTTACGAACGCTACTCGAACGAAAGCATTCTGTTTCATTCCGTTCGAACGCGTTTACGAACGCCACTCGAACGTGAGTATTCTGTTTCATTCCGTTCGAACGCGTTTACGAACGCTACACGAACGCACACACACTGAACTGAGTCTGTCTTATAATATGCATGCATTTGCCTATTGGTTGATCTTCTTTTGTAAATATGTCAATGTATCACCATTCATATGCTTGTGTCATGATAACATTTGAGTATTATTTCTTGCGGTATATCGGATGGAAACCCAGACGTAAATTCCGTAGCCGATTCCGAATGGACGGTAGTGCGGTCTGTACTTGGGCTACAATTCCACGTACCACTTGGAAAAGTGCTCATATGTGTGCTTGTATGGTTACCACGTATGCTTGTATGGTTAGCATGTGTGCTTGTGTTTTTCCTGAATGTGATGTACAAAGTTGTATGTTCGTTGCTATCTTGATATATGTTAAGCATGCAATTTTATATATGAAATACATGTATGTTTAGGCGCATATTTTATCTTATATATGTGAATTCAGAAGCATGATACTCTTAGAAATAATTGTTACTTCAGCTTGTTTAAATTATTATATAAATCTTTTCATTACAAGTGACATAAGTAAGGGACCATTCCGAACCCAACGGTTTGAGGTCTTCCCTTGCGAGGGGTGAGTGCGGCCTTAAATCTTTGTCCCGGTTCACACCGGGTGGCGACTCCATGTTATGTAATCCTTCCCAAACTAGGCCGCGAGCCTAGGAACGGCGTCGCTCAGTTCCTGTGTCCCACAGTCTGGCGACTCCACTGGGGATAGAGATTTGGCCCCGAAATATTGTCTTGTAATGTTTGGATTTATGTTTTAATTGACCATGTCTATAGTGGATAAATTGGGGGTTTAATCAAGGGCACTTTGAGGCTAGGTAATGGTTTGGTGTCTTCCTTCACTCACTACCTTTCTAGAAGGAAAAGCTGTGAGGACACCTATATGGCCATCTACTCGTAGCCTTTGTGATGGACTAATTTGGAGGACTCGTTGTTTATTCCTGACACCAAGCGATAAGAGCCTAAGAGGCTTTGGGTACTTAAGTGAGCCTCGCTCCACCTTCCCTCTGGGGGATCTACAACGGGAAATCCATTTGACAGTCCGTCACACACCATAGCTCATTGGCACGTACCTTAGTGTATAAAAAAGGGTGCGCTCACTTGGTTGCTCGAACCCTTGAGTGGGGAGACCTAGTTGTGGGCCATCCTTCGCCGGTGAGAGCCTTTGTCTATACTCTTGCTAACCCACCCATAGACCGGTTGTATGGTTAAAGTAACAATTATTTCCTTAAGTATGTGCTTGTGGACCATCCTCATTTGGATGCGGTTGGACTATTGTCAGAAATACGGGCTTGCTGGGCCATTTAAACTGGGGCAAGTTCGTACCGTATGACTATTAGGCCCAAAGCTTCTGAAATGTTGATGGGCCATTATGTAAAAATTGTTATGTTATGTTTGCATTATCTCTCTTCTATGCTTGTGTTTGGGAACATCATCGTTTGGATTCATTTGGACTATTTGTCATAAGATATGGGCTTGTTGGGCCATTTAAACTGGGACAAGAATGTATTTTATGACAATTGGGCCGAAGGCTTCTAAGTGTTGATGAGCCACCTTGTGCTTGTGTTCGGAATGTTACCATTTGGATTTAGTTGGGCTCCTTGCCATGAGACGTGAACTTGTTGGGCCATTTAAACTGGGACGGGTTCACTCTTATGACAGTTGTCCCAAAAGCTTCTAAAATGATAATAGGCCGATTTGTTTGAGAATTTTATTTGATTTAATATATGTTATATACTTCTTATGCACATCATGCATACATACATCATGTTAACCCTTGCGTTCTGAAAGCCATCATAGATTCCCGTTGGGTTAGAAAAAAGGGAAGACTCACCAAAATACCGAGAACAGACATGAGTGAATCAGATACTGAGGTATCCCGGATAGATCAGTTGGAAAATGGCTTCGCCAAGATTACTGAACAGTTGCAAGCCTTGACTACTGCCATGACAAATATGGCTGTGCCCCGTGCCGGGGGAGATTCTGAGAATGTAAGGCGTGAGGAGCCTCCGAATGGGTTAGGGGATGATGTCCCCACTTTTGATGATGACATGGCAGAATATGCAAGAGGCAGAGTGATTGGGTCTCAGGCAGAATTTCGGAAGCTTCGGGATCAGGTTGAAACAGTTACCCGTAAAATGAGGGGTAA
Source organism: Zanthoxylum bungeanum (assembly GCA_019454045.1). Lineage (NCBI taxonomy): Eukaryota > Viridiplantae > Streptophyta > Magnoliopsida > Sapindales > Rutaceae > Zanthoxylum > Zanthoxylum bungeanum. The sequence goes on along the minus strand of SKCR01008968.1, from coordinate 8,887 downwards.
AAATGAAGAGTTGTTAGATTATGAGGCAATGACGTTCGGAGAACAGCTGCCAGCTCAGTTTAAAATGCCGGACATGGCCAAGTTTAATGGGAACGGAGACCCGAGGGTCCATCTGCAGCAATATGTCTCAGTAATGGTTCGGGAATGGACCAACTCACAGTAACAGCTCGGGAATGAGCACGCCGGGAATGACACTCCGGGAATGGAGATATAGTCCGGGAATGGATAGCTCGAGAATGAGCACGCCGAGAATAGCACGCCGGGAATGGCACTCCGGGAATGGAGATCGGTTCGGGAATGGACCACCGCACGATGACAGTTCGGGAATGGACTTCATCACGCCACATCACAGTAACACTCCGGGAATGGAGATCGGTTCGGGAATGGACCAAGTCACAAATCGGTTCGGGAATGGACCAAGTCACAGTAACGGTTCGGGAATGGACCAACTCACAGTAACGGTTCGGGAATGGACCAACTCACAGTAACGGTTCGGGAATGGACACATCACGGTAACGGTTCGGGAATGGACCACATCACAACACGGCTCGGGAATGAACCAGGGGTCGCAGCACCTCACCACCAAATCAACTCAAACACGTGGAAAGTCAAGTGGCAGTTGGCTAGCCAGGTAAGTGAAAATGCATTGCATAGACTTTGATAGGATTGTCACTGTCACACACTGCACAAGTCCCATCAAAGTGGGGGCGACTGTAGGCATTGCATTTTCGCATGTGAAACCCGATGATGAGTCTCATTTGGAGGCACTACCTTTTGAGTCATGAAAGCCGCGGGAAACGGATATCGGAAGGGGGAATTCAGGATAAACAAGCTCACTGTCTTCGTTGGTGCTGCGTTCGTTACTTCGTTCGAACCTCGTGCAGATTGCTGACGTTCGTGCCGCGTGCGCTGAGGCGTTCGAACGGAGCCGGTAGTTCTGGTTTTGCTGCTAGCCTCACGCCCAGCCCGTTTGGTTTCCCAAAGCCATAAAACACATCCAAATTAAATAATTAAATATAAATTAAATATTAAACATTAAAATAAAACATTTAAATCATTTACCAAATTAAATAAAACATAAAATAAACTCATGCCTAATATAAATGAATCAAATATATTATATACTAAAACAAATAAGATTTGCCTAATTAAAATCAATCCTAACCAATTAAAGCCAATCATATATTTGACTTCCTAATCTAATAAGATATTTACCAATTAAAAATATTGACTTCCTAATCTAACAAATTAAATGCCTAATCCTAACAATCAATATATTGTATTCCTAATCTAGCCAAGATATGTCCCCAATCAAATCCATTGCTTTCCTTACCTAGTACTAAATCATATCCTAATTTAATGCACAAATCTCTTCCTTGTGACACAAGGCAAACCCTACCTCTCCTCTATATAAACATGACCAAACCAAGGCCATCTCCCTCTCCAATCTCTCTAGCTTATACACACAATTCACACAAGATCACAAGCAAGAAAACAAAGAAACCACCACAAGCCACCTCCCCCTGTAGCCGAAACAGCCATCTATACAGCAGCCCTCCACCACCGAAAATTACTACAAAAAAAACACACCCTAAAACACGCCTAAACAACCTCCTAAATCACCTTAACAGCAGCCCAAATCTTTACAAAAAAAACAGTAACTTAGAAAACTACATAGATAACCTTAAAAATAACCACTTTTAATTGCACTAAGAACCCCACAACTTGGAATAGTTCTTTGAAAACATTGAAACAGGTAGCCCGTGCAGTGAGCAGCAAAACAGGAGCCGAATAGGAGCAGAACGGAGTTCGAACGATAAGCAAAGCGGCGAAACAGTGAGCTAGGACGTTGAACCAGTGGACCAGAAAGTTGCGGAGATTTACCCCCTTTCGATTCCCGTGGAACGCGAGTCCGAGAGACGGCTTAAAAGGTTAGACCTGAGGGTATCTTTCACACTTAATCTCATTTTATTTTCTGGTCATTTACTTTGATTATATTTTCTGTGTTTGTGGTATATGTCGTGTGTATGATGTATGTTGTGGGCATTGGATGAATGAGGGATGTGTTAACTCTCGCGGTATATCGGATGGAAACCCGGACATAAATTTCATAGCCGATTCCGAATGGACGGTAATATGATCTGTACTCGGGCCACAACTCCACGTACCGCTTGGGTAAATGGCACCATCCTCCTTTTGTCGTGCTGCTTTTGTTTATTTAGTTTGCTTTATTTAAATTCCATATGTCGTTAGTTATGCATTGGTTCAACCAGGTGCATGGGCTTAGTGAGTTAGTCCAAAGGTCCTCCATTTAGGAGACAAAGAGCCGAAAAGGCCACCTTCGTGACACTACTTCGCCGTGCCGGTTGATGTATGTTCGGTTGGACGCTAGATACGTTCAATCGGGCATACTTAGTTTAATGTTATTATTATCGTTATTTTCGTATGAGTCAATCGAGCGCATGGGCTTAGTAAGTGTGACGTGAAATCCCCTATGGGGAGAGGCTAAAAGCCCTTTACCACGATGCTTTGCCGCGCCGGTTGATGTGTGTTCAGATTGGACGGAAGATGTGTTCAATCAGGCATACTTGGTTGACATGATTGGTTCTATTCTTGCATGTATGATATGACGCGCATGGGCTTAGCATGTTGGTCTAAAGGTCCTCTCTTTGAGAGATCAAGAACCCCAAAAGGTCACCTTTACGGCAGTGCTTCGCCGCGCCCTCTGTTTTCTGTTTATGTATTGCATCAAGTCCGTTTCCGTTCGAACGCGTTCACGAACGCAACTCGAACGTGCATGTGTTTTTGCCTTATTATGGTCAGGTCTCGTATCCGTTCGAACGCGTTAATAAACGCCATACGAACGTGAGCTCTCTGTCTCATCTCCGTTCGAACGCGTTACGAACGCTACTCGAACGTGAGCATTCTGCCTCGCCTCCGTTCGAACGCGTTTACGAACGCTACTCGAACGAAAGCATTCTGTTTCATTCCGTTCGAACGCGTTTACGAACGCCACTCGAACGTGAGTATTCTGTTTCATTCCGTTCGAACGCGTTTACGAACGCTACACGAACGCACACACACTGAACTGAGTCTGTCTTATAATATGCATGCATATTTGCCTATTGGTTGATCTTTCTTTTGTAAATATGTCAATGTATCACCATTCATATGCTTGTGTCATGATAACATTTGAGTATTATTTCTTGCGGTATATCGGATGGAAACCCAGACGTAAATTCCGTAGCCGATTCCGAATGGACGGTAGTGCGGTCTGTACTTGGGCTACAATTCCACGTACCACTTGGAAAAGTGCTCATATGTGTGCTTGTATGGTTACCACGTATGCTTGTATGGTTAGCATGTGTGCTTGTGTTTTTCCTGAATGTGATGTACAAAGTTGTATGTTCGTTGCTATCTTGATATATGTTAAGCATGCAATTTTATATATGAAATACATGTATGTTTAGGCGCATATTTTATCTTATATATGTGAATTCAGAAGCATGATACTCTTAGAATATTGTTTTTACTTCAGCTTGTTTAAATTATTATATAAATCTTTCATTACAAGTGACATAAGTAAGGGACCATTCCGAACCCAACGGTTTGAGGTCTTCCCTTGCGAGGGGTGAGTGCGGCCTTAATCTTTGTCCCGGTTCACACCGGGTGGCGACTCCATGTTATGTAATCCTTCCCAAACTAGGCCGCGAGCCTAGGAACGGCGTCGCTCAGTTCCTGTGTCCCACACCCCAGGCACCACAATCCCATTGACTTTCACAGGTTCGGGCTCTCCTTGATACCCCGAAGCTTTCACAAGCACTCCATCAGTTTCAGGCCCTTTTTCTGACCTTCGGCTTTTCTTCGTCAGATTTGTACCCCAAACCCTTCCGAGTAGTCTGTCCTCTGAAATCCGGCAATTTGAACCTTTACCCGGCTCAAACTTCATCTTCTCCATAATCCTAGCCACCCTAGGATCCACCCACTCCTCAAAAGTGGCTGATACCTGGAACCTTGTGAAAGGTAGTATCTCTAAGGCGGCCACGGCATTGTCTAACTCGGCCCGGATGGTAACAATCTCTCCTCATACGGGAATTTGATCATCTGATGCAAAGTGGAAGGCACGCCCCCAAGCTTGTGAAACCAAGGCCTTCCCAGCATAAGGCAAAAGTGGCTGGGATGTCCAGCACTGTGAACTCGACCTCATCTTCAATCGGCCCTACTTTGACCATAGCCACAAAGGTACCCTCACTCCTCGCTTACTGTCATCATAAGCTTTAATAGTCATACTGGAGGGGTCCAAGTCTGTTGCTTTCATACCCAATCTTGCCAGAATTTTCAATGGGCACACATTGATGGACGAACCGTCATCCACCATCACACATGAAGTTTTCTTGCCCCTCACTTCGGCCCTGATAAATAGCGGCCTATTATGACTTCTCCCCTCCGGCGGGAGATCATCCTCAGAGAAATATCTGCAAAGCTTCCTTCTGAACTGACCCAACAAACATTGCGGGGTTGGCATCCTCCGGTACCACAATCTTGCTCAAGGCCTCAACCATAGCCTGTCTATGCTCCCGAGATGCACATAATAGCTCCCAGATACTGACTTGTGCTCTAGTCTTCCTCAATTGCCTCAGCACTATATCCCCTTCAGTATTTTTCTTCGGCCTCAACCACTTCTCTACCATCTGTCAAAGCTTCCTTACCCTTTCCGCCATATCATTATAAAAACGACCGCTACGTGTCATTCCCCTCACTTCCTCCTCATCACTGCTAGAGAAATCAAGCCAAAAGTCCTTTTTCTGCTCAAACTCATCCTCACTAGTGCTATCCCAGATTCTCAGGCAAGGCTTGAGGGTGAAAGGATTTTAGGACAAGGTCTTCTGGAAGGCCAGAATTGATCATATAGGCTGGTGGTGGTACGGCACGGTAGTTGGGTAAGGGGTTTCTGTGTGTATCGGGTTGTTCTATTTCTGGGTTGGGTATTTTCTTGGAGTCTATCAGGTCTTGGATTTCATGGCGGAGTCGGGCGCAGTTGTCGGTGTCATGGCCTTTTTGCTGGTGGAAGTGGCAATAAAGGCTTAGGTTAATATGTGGTGGTAGGGGATTGGGTAATGGTTTGGTATCCAAGGGTTTTAAAAGCCCTTGCCTCTTCAACTTCTCTAGCACCTTAGACAGGGGTCTCCCCAAGTTGGAAAACTGCCTGTTCCGGATAGCAGCAACTTCAGCAGAAACGGGCTTTGTTCCCGATGTTCCCCCAATGGGCCTCCTGTTTAAACCATAGAATTTTCTCTTCTCTCGGCCTCTTCTTCCTCAATATCCATGACAGTTTCCCTCAACTGTCGAAAGTCTGCAATCATGGAGGTCATCCTCTCAACTTGCCGTAAATGGAGGGCTTGGTGCCCTTGATAATCATCTTGATCTGATCCTTCTCCGAAGGCCTAGTCTGCATTTTCAATAATTGACCCCTCCACCGGTCCACAACTCCTTAAAACTCTCCTCCGCTTTCTGCTTAACATTCTCCAGATCACGGAGTGACAGATCGATCTCCAAGTCAGTGACATATTGCTTCAGGAAAGCATCAGCTAACTCCCTCCATCTTCCTTCACTTTCTTGTCCAAACTGTGGTACCATACCACGGGAGCCCTTCAAGCGACATTCCAAACATTTTCTGCACCTGGCGCTGAGACAAGCCAACTGAACTCATGACTGATACAAACTGTCGGAGATGCACCCTCGGATCCCCATTCCCGTTGAACTTAGCCATATCTGGCATCTTGAACTGTGCATGCAACTGTTCCTCAAAAGTCAATGTGTCATAATCCAGCAAATCCTCATTCTTACCCCTCATCTTGCGGGTAATTGACTCAACCTGATCCCGAAGTTTCTGTAACTCTTTCTGAGACCCAGATACTCTGCCTGCTGCATACTCTGCCATATCATCATCAAAAGCGGGGATATCGTCCCCCAATCTGTTCGGAGATTCCTCTTGTCTCACATCCCCAGAATGAACCCCGGCACGAGACCCAGCTTACCAGCCATAGCAGTAGTCAAAGCCTGCAACTGTTCAGTGATCTTGGCGAGACCATTCTCTAACTGATCCATACGGACACCTCATTATCGGATTCACTCATACTTGTTCTTTTAGTGAGTCTGGTTCCTTCTCTAACCCAAACGGTATCTATGGTGTCTTTTAAGACACAGAGGATGTTAACAGGGTATAGTATGCATGATATGCATAAGAACTATATAACATTAAATCAAATAAAATTATCAAACAAATCGGCCTATCATCATTTTAAAACTTTGGGACAACTGTCATAAGGGTGAACCCGTCCCAGTTTAAATGGCACAACGAGTTCATGTCTTACGGCAAAGACCCAACTAAATCCAAATGATAATATTCCGAAGACAAGCACTCAAGGTGGCCATCAATCACTTAGAAGCTTTTGGCCCAATAGTCATGAAATACGTTCTTGTCCCAGTTTAAATGGCCCAACAAGCCCATATCCCATGACAAATGGCCCAAATGGATCCAAACGGTGATGTTCCCAAACATAAGCATAGAAGGGAGATAATGCAAACATAACATATAATTTTTTTTTTCATAATGGCCCATCAACATTTCAGAAGCCTTGGGCCTAATAGTCATACAGTACGAACTTGCCCCAGTTTAAATGGCCCAGCAAGCCCGCATTTCTGACAATAGTCCAACTGCATCCAAATGAGGATGGTCCACAAGCACATACTCAAGGAAATAATTGCTACTTTAACCATATAAACCAGTCTATGGGTGGGTTTGCAAGAGTATGGACAAAGGCTCTCACTGGCGAAGGATAGCCCACAACTAGGTCTCCCCACTCAAGGGTTCAAGTGACCAAGTGAGCGTATCCCTTTTTATACACTAAGGTACGTGCCAATGAGCTATGGTGTGTGACGGACTGTCAAATGGATTTCCCGTTGTAGATCCCCCAGAGGGAATGTGGAGCGAGGCTCACTTAAATACCCAAGCCTCTTAGGCTCTTATCGCTTGTGTCAGGAATAAACACAGAGTCCAAAATTAGTCCATCACAAAGGCTACAAGTAGATGGCCATATAGGTGTCCTCACTCTTTTCCTTCTAGAAAGGTAGTGAATGAAGGAAGACACCACCATTACCTAGCCTCAAAGTGCCCTTGATTAAACTCTCACTTATTTACTATAGACATGGCCAATTAAAACATAAATCCACTCATTACAAGACAATATTTCGGGGCCAAATACTATCCCCAGTGGAGTCGCCAGACTGTAGGACACAGAACCTGGCGACGCCGTTCCTAGGCTCGCGACCTAGTTGGGAAGATTACATAACATGGAGTCGCCACCCGGTATGAACCGGGACAAAGATTTAAGGCCGCACTCACCCCTCGCAAGGAAAGACCTCAACCGTTGGGTTCGGAATGGTCCCTTACTTATGTCACTTGTAATGAAAGGATTTATATAATAATTTAAACAAGCTGAAGTAACAATTATTTCTAGAGGTATCATGCTTCTAAAGTCACATTTATAAAATAAAATATGCGCCTAAATATACATATATTTCATATATAAGATTGCATGCTTAACATATATCAAGATAGCAACTAACATACATCTTTACTTGCATATCATATTCAGGAAAAACACAAGCACACATATTAACCATACAAGCACACATGGTAACCATATAAGCACATGATGGGTACTTTTCCAAGTGGTACGTGGAATTGTAGCCCAAGTACAGACCGCACTACCGTCCATTCGGAATCGGCTACGGATTTACGTCTGGGTTTCCATCCGATATACACAGAAATAATACTCAAATGTTATCATGACACGAGCATATGACTGGTAATACATTGACACATTTGCATAGAAAGATCAACCAATAGGCAATTATGCATGAATATAATAAGACAGACTCAGTTCAGTGTGTGCACGTTCGGTTTGTTGTAGCGTTCGTAAACGCGTTCGAACGGAAATGAAAACGAATGCTCACGTTCGAGTAGCGTTCGTAAACGCGTTCGAACGGAAATGAAACAGAATGCTCACGTTCAAGTAGCGTTCGTAAACACGTTCGAACGGAAATGAAACAGAATGCTCACGTTCGTATGGCGTTTGTTAACACGTTCGAACGGAAATGAAACAGAATACTCACGTTCGAGTAGCGTTCGTAAACGCGTTCGAACGGAAAGGAGACCTGATGCATGATAAGGCAAAATGTATGCGCGTTCGAGTTGCGTTTGCAAACGCGTTCGAACGGACACGGACCTGATGCATGAAATAGGATGCAATACAGAAAATAAAAGGGCGCGGCGAAGCACTGCCGTAAAGGTGACCTTTTGGGGCTCTGATCTCTCAAAGAGAGGACCTTTAGACCAACATACTAAGCCCATGCGCGTCACATCACACATACAAGAATAGAACCAATCATATCAACCAAGTATGCCCGATTGAACATATCTTACATCCAATCTGAACACACATCAACCGGCGCGGCAAAGCATCGTGGTAAAAGGGCTTTTAGCCCCTCCCCATAGGGGATCTCACAACACACTTACTAAGCCCATGCGCTCGATTGACTTATACATACGGAAATAAAGATAACAATATCAAACTAAGTATGCCCGATTGAACGTATCTCGCGTCTAACCGAACATACATCAACCGACGCGGCGAAGTAGTGTCACGAAGGTGGGCTTTTCGGCTCTTTGTATCCTAAATGGAGGACCTTTGGACTAACTCACTAAGCCCATGCGCTTGGTTGAATCATGCATAACTAACGACATATTGAGTTTAGGTAAAACAACTAAATAAACAAGAACAACACAACAAAGAAAGATGGTGTCGTTTACCCAAGCGGTACG